>JAFFZH010015912.1:0-19324 GCA_018420115.1 Euura saliciscinereae
GCCCGGCGACTTACTTTTTTGCCCGGCGACAGTCTTTTTTGCCCGGCGACAGTCTTTTTTGCCCGGCGACAGTCTTTTTTGCCCGGCGACAGTCTTTTTTGCCCGGCGACACACTTTTTTGTCCGCTGGTCCGAAATCGATGACTTTCGACCCGCGTTTCAGGGGAAAAATACCGTCATTTTGTCGCAGTCGGGTGAAAAAATCATTCTCGCTGTATGTTCTAGGTTTCTTGCCTTCTCCAAAGCCATTACTTACCTTTGGAAATTTGCTTTCTTCGTCGATTAAAGCCATTATGTTGACCGCCTTGGTTCCAATGAGATCGAGGACAACTTGATTGTCGACGAATTCAATGTGTTCCCAGGATATACCTTCCTTGTTGTAGTCTTCCTGTTCCATTTTGAATATATGTTGGACAAAGAATTGTTGGAGATGTTCGTTGGTGTAGTTTATGCAGAGTTGCTCGAAGCTGTTGTTGTCGAAATTTTCGAACCCAAAAATATCCAAAACCCCGATAGAGTTTTTTGTGTACACTTTCGGTTTGAAAATCGTATCGTTAATCTTGTCTACGATCATGATGAACAGCCGACCGTAGATTGCTTTGACGAAAGAATCTCTCATTTCGATTGCTTGAGCCTTCGACAAATTACTCACCTGGAGAATTTAAAGCAAATTCATAGGTAGACGTTTACCATTTTATCAAGACGCAGTCACTGATCATCCTCTTACCACTCGTTCGCCGTGGGCAAATATTGTCTTCTTCGTGAAGGCCTCGACGACTCCCTGCTCTGAAACTCCCAAGATTTTGGCCACTTTCTTTAAAGTGCTGGAATCACCAATTTCCGAAGCGTCCATATTGGCTGGGAAATATTGAGAAGGGTGTTATGGAATTTTTTTTACAAATACAACAAAGAGGCAAAGCTTAGTATGACTAACCGACTGTCACAGGCTTGTACGTGATATTTCCAATGTGCAGGATACCAGCCAGCAGAACCATGATATTCCAGAAATCCTCGTCGCTGAAATTCAGTACCTTCATGGCAGCCCGGACCTCGTAAAATTCCTCAGCATCAACTCGACCGTCGCAAGTGATCGAAGTTCCCTTGAAAAATGACCGATTTGAATGAGTTATCGTATCTCTGTTTGCATTATGTCGCGGAGGGATTTCGATTTTTGACCCATACCCCGACTAGATACTGATATTTTCCTTTATCGGGTAGTTCTAACTTTTGTTTTTCTCCTTTGGAAAGCCCCGCCAAAATTGAGTAAAATATGTGATAGTTACGCTCGCCCCTGGCCTGCGACACTATTCTACATTTTTCCAACAGATACTGTTCGATACGAGCCCCCTCGATGACACCCTTCTTGTTGAAATTAATGTCGATGTATTTCCCGAAACGAGACGAATTGTCGTTACGAACAGTTTTGGCGTTTCCGAAAGCTGAAATTTTGTAACGGTGTTAAGGTTATGGATAATTTTTTTCCATAAAAATCTACGAACCCTCGTAGTATCACGTACCCTCGAGAATGGGGTTGGCCTGAAGAATCTGCTGCTCTATCCACGAGTGCTTTCCACTGATCGCCGCCAGGTATTGCAGAATTAATTTAGTACTCTCTGTTTTTCCCGCTCCACTTTCTCCACTGTCAAATTAAATTATTGTTGTTGTTGGTTGAGGAAAGTTTCGATTTATTAATCATATTATATTGATTAGAGTCTGCGATATCACGATACCTGATAACGATGCATTGATCATCACCCGATTCTTTCATCTGGACAAATGAATTATCTCCAATGGCAAAAACGTGGGGAGGCTTTTCCCCCAATTTTTTACCTTTGTACAATTCAATCTGTTCATTCGTATAGATGTTTAGTACTTGGTACGGGTTTACAGCCACCAACATGGTCCCGGTATACGTCTGGATTTGTTCGAAGATTTCATTGTATGAATCAAATGGATGTTGAAAAGTATTGCAAATTTTCTGACACTCACGTAAATGAGGTTTTTATTGTAACGTGCATGTAGATTTTTCAGGATAGCGTATTCTTGCAGATCTCCCAAATTGATCATATCCTCCACTCCGACTACAGAGGATGTATGCATCTGCTTGACAATTTGACTGACCGGTATTTTCATAGGAACCTAGACATCGACATGATATTTATTTGCAATTTCAACATAATATTAATAAAGTATTCTTGAAGATTTAAATTGATCGAATTTTCAGCTGCATCACCGTCATTTGATTGCTTCTGAAGGCAGAGAAGACATCAACCTCTAGAAAGTGTAACAGGGACTAAGATGGAAAGTGCAGACATTGTTGGAAATTTTTTTCGATAAACACATTCTTAGAAGCCGAACTTGGCTGCACATCGTGATTTGTATTAAGGCTATTTGTAGGTCTGTATATCTGCTGATTCAAATTGAGATTAGATAATTGCGTCTATATGCGAGCGGAGTTTGACTTATTTTGCGTTCCTTCAATTTGCAAAAAAAAAAAGAAGATGACTAAAGCAGTATAGCTTATTTTTAGATTCCCTTCATAATCTATGAACCTCATACTTGAAGATTGTACATGATGATACATATACAATCACTCAGAGTTAATCACTGCGTGTGTCATTATTTCAGACACAAGATAAATGAAGTATTCTATGTAGTGTAAAAAAATTGAGTTCTGAACACAATAGTCTCACCTTTCCCGCATCGTGCTCGACCACCACTTCATTGTTGTTCACAGATATGATCTTGCCACCCCATGGTATATCGAATTCGCCACCCTTCTTATCCGCCCAGAACCACACATGGTCACCCTGATTCATACAAAGACATTGACATTCAGAGGTTTGAAATTATTACACCCATGTTGAAGTTGAAGATATTGTCAGTATAACACAGCGTTAATCTAACGATTGTCTCAATTTTGACAAATGACCTGAAGATTTCCTCGAATCGTCTAATCTGACTCTTGGTCTATTATTACTATTTTGTATTTTTTTGGGGGGTTTTCTAGGAACGACTGGCTTACCAAAGTGTATGGAAGATTGTGTCTCTCGTTCTGCGCTTGTGAGCCCATGATGTGTGGCCCTATTCCATTTTTCACAAAACTATTAATTTAAATAAAAATAGTGTCACTGTTATCGTCAACGAAATGGCACCCGCAACCACCGGTGGAGGAATAACCGCCTATAGACGATCAACTTTTTATCGCCACCAAGGCATTTTGTTATCAATAGCTCTGGTTGTGTTCCAATCTAATCTCTCATACGATCTATGTGAATAAAGTTAGTCAGCTGTGAGGTAAGCGATCATTGAAGGTTCACCGATAGCTGATTAGATTTTGACGGACGACAATATCACAGTCACCCAGTGGGTTATAGATTTTTTTTTCATGCAGTGATTCCTCCTCTCCAGTTTCACAAGGGGAAACTACGACGTTTAGTATAGAAGAATTCAGTGGCTTTTGAAGTTTATACGCAGTACTATGGTCATATTGTTTTACCAGTCGAATCATAAATGGGTCTCTATAATCACTTGTCCCATTATATTATCTAATCACGATAAGAACGTAATCGTTCCATATCCGCAGTTCCGGATCTGAATTGTTCAATTTATTGAACAAGTATTGCCAATTATTGACGATTGTTGAGGATAGACTCTCGTCTTCATTTTTGAATGTGTGCAGAGTCATTTTCTGGGAGGAACAACTGAAGACGGAATCTCGAAAGTAGTATAGTAGAATGTTAGGCTAAATGTAGCCTGAAATGGTTATCGATATTAAATTGAAACTAATGCTATGTTATCGCATTTAGTTCAAATTGTAAAGTACGCATAAAATCCTCGATAAAATCGTTATCTTGTAACATTGCGATGCTATAACGGTCAATACTTGTTATTCGTAGCGGAAACCGGAGGTCTTCGCCACGATAAGTAATTTTTTTCTGCTTATCTAATAGTTTTCCACATTTCTATTTTCATTGATAATGAATTTATCACTACTGGATTTAATACGGATAAGTTTGAACTTCTTTCATAAGGGCCTCCGTGGCGCAATTGGCTAGCGCGTTCGGCTGTTAACCGAAAGGTTGGTGGTTCGAGCCCACCCGGGGGCGTTTATTTTTTGCTTGGATTCATGGGAATTGTTACAGAACGATGGAAAAAGATTTTTTGTGAAAATACTCCTGGCATATCCATGTTTGATTCGAATGCATTTCAGGATTTCGTTCATTACCATGTTTCGAATCGATTTCGAAGCAAAGTATCTGCGGATATACAGTGAAACTTGCCGACAGCGGACACCTTAAAGACCGGATATACTGTCCGTTGGTGAGAAACATCCATTATGGAGCGTAAGAAAATATGTAATATGAACTGTAGCTACCATCGTTCTCAATTTTTCTTTTCTTATTGATGGCATTTTACTCAGGAGACTTGAAAAATCAAGTATGAATTTTCAATATTTTTCCGGGCGTATTTGACGAAACGGCGACTGTTTCTCCGCTATCGATTTTCACACATCAATGATCTATGGCTGTTATATTGAGCAAAAAAACAAGCTTGGAAATGCTTAGTGCCCGAATATTCTAGCATTTTTTCAAACTGACTATGAGTTGTAGACCTCGCCGATCCTCGCGCCTGGTTTTCCGCAACCCATCTCACACATTAATCGCGCATGCGCGTTGCCTCCCATTCTGTATCACACTATCGCACATGCATCTACCCTGCGCGTAGTGTGCCGGTTCGTCGCACGTATTCTCGAAGTGAGGATCCATTTTCTTTTATCGACTTTGTAGACCCGCCGCACACGAGGGACAAAATCCGATAGAAATTCAGTCGAAAAACGGCAATACTTACGTAAGTTTTACAACAAACTGGACCAAATTTGAATCCTCTAGCACCTCTCGCGATATTCATTAAATACATATTACATAACCAAGCCTCAGAACCTGTTCCCAACCGAAAAGGCGCATCGCGGTGACCCGGTCAATCTCGCTAAACCTCTCCTCCGCTTGTACACGATAATTTGATCACTATTTAGATGATCGTATTGTCTCTTAGTCTCTGAGAGGTATCAGCTCTTTATCTAGCCACATTTATTCTCAGTAATCGATCAACGCACCACGAAATTCATAATTTTTTTAGGTTAACTTTGACGAATACACAAATCATCATTGTTACATCAGCCTTCATAATCATCTAATATTGGATCTGGTTTATATTCTAGATCGAATCTGAAAAATGGCAGCAAATTTCTTCAACAGGATTGGCCAGGTCGGCCTTGGAGTCGCCCTTGTCGGCGGAGTGGTGAATTCCGCCCTCTACAATGGTTCGTTTCATTGCTGGGCACCACGATATCAAACGTGTCGACAACGAGTCTGATAACTTTACGCTTTTGCAGTTGACGGAGGCCACAGAGCGGTAATATTCGACAGATTTGCCGGGATAAAGAACGACGTCGTCGGAGAAGGTACGCACTTCTTCATCCCATGGATCCAGAGGCCGATAATGTTTGACATCAGGTCGAGGCCGAGAAACGTGCCGGTAATCACAGGGAGCAAAGATTTGCAGAACGTCAATATCACCTTGCGTATATTGTTCAGACCGATACCCGAATCTCTACCAAAAATTTACTCTATTATCGGAGTCGACTACGACGAGAGAGTCCTTCCCTCCATTACCACTGAAGTATTGAAAGCCGTTGTAGCACAGTTTGACGCTGGAGAATTGATCACTCAGCGTGAAGTCGTGTCCCAGAAAGTTAGCGAGGACCTCACCGAACGAGCTGCCCAATTCGGAGTCATTTTGGACGATATTTCCATCGTAAGGCGAATAAAGGCTAATAATCATCATAATTAAGCATTTTATAATTGTTTTTTTTAGAGATTTGACACATAATTTGTTCATATATGTTTTCTAATTGCCTTCTGTAGTTCAAATTGAACGGTATTTCGTCGCTTATTCAAAGTTTCCTGAACGATTCTGAAGTAAAAAATATGTATTCACAATCTGCAAAATCACAGAGTGACCTCAAAAAAGGGACGCTTTTGAAACTTGGATAGGATCTAATAATTTTTACACTGTCAATTAGAAAAATGAAGAACCAATTATACAGGCTGAAAGTTCTCCACTTGTCACTCAAATACACACTTCTAAAATGGATTTTCTGAACAATGTTGAAACGATGAAGAATATCTTGTTTATCAAATTGCTATAATATTTCATGACTACTTGAATACGCTGATGATTAACCGATTTTTATATCCTTTAAAGAATCCGGAAGTGTTATAAGCCAGTGAAAGTTGTAAAAAAAACATATTGAAATTTATCTAACACCCTCGTTATATTTCAGACGCACTTGACCTTTGGAAAAGAATTCACGCAAGCAGTTGAGTTGAAGCAAGTAGCCCAGCAGGACGCAGAAAAGGCTCGTTTTCTGGTAGAAAAGGCTGAACAGCAGAAGAAGGCGGCGATCATAACCGCCGAGGGAGATGCACAGGCCGCTTTACTGCTTGCTAAGTCATTCGGCGAAGCTGGTGACGGTTTGGTAGAACTTAGACGAATTGAAGCTGCGGAAGACATAGCGTATCAACTATCGCGCTCACGCCAAGTTTCGTACCTTCCATCTGGGCAAAATTTCCTCTTAAACCTCCCACAGTAATAGAATGAATATAATAAGTGTACATAGACTCTGCGAACTCGTCTCTTTATCAAGATTTGAAGAAAAAAAAAACTTACAAGAAATACTGTTATTCGTTATACAGTCAGTTCAGAGAATATCACATGTACGATTTAGAATGGACAGTTTTTCTCGTTTATTTTTCTGCTTGAAGATACCAGCTAGACAATCAGTCAATCAAAGTTGATAAAGTATGCAAGTTTTCTCACTCTTTTGGGGAAGAGCATTTTCCTTGGATCTCGACGGGCTTTGTTTTATCCTCATGCAGAGAGTATATGCTGTATTTGCTAGGGCCTTACGTATGGCAAAAAAAAGTTGGATCTTTGTCTTTTAGCATTGTTCACAACTCCCAGCAGTAGTTTATCTGATTAGGATTATTGAGGGCACCGCGAGATATTAATTAGGCTGACTACCCCGGGTGGATTACTGATACACAAAACAAACGACGATTGTCTACCTGCACTGTATTTTCAGCACCAGGAACGGTTGAAAAATGCAAAGAACTGCGTTTCGTTTGATCAGAATGAAAGCTCTGATCCGTTATGGTATTTCGTACGTGTGATATTGTTTGTTCGAATCCACCAACACAGGCATTTAAAAAAAGCTGAGTTACAGTACAACCATTTTTTTCTTGTAACCGAATGCTTTTATCTTGTAACCAAACGCTGAAGCATTTCCATAAGAATTTATCAGGTAATTGATTTTGCCGGGATTCCGTTCCGATTCGTGAGTGAAGAAAGAATGAATTATTTTTCATTCAAGTTGGATTGTAAATTTAGACGACATCTAAAAACTGTAGTATGAACATATTCGAAATCCGACTCATTGTTATTTCCATGCATCCTCATCCGAGAAAACCCCTCAGCTATGTGAGCGTGAGTTACAAATTATATTACAAGGTTTGGGAGGTCAAGTGTTGCCCTGTAGCCGTTTAGTAACGTTAACATTGATTTGGCATTTATATCATCGTCTGCCATGTTATAATTCTATGTAATAGAATATTTTATCGATTTAAAACGTTTTCTAGAAACATCAAAACGAATTTATCATTTCCCTTTTGTCTCGGGTTTTAATTTTTCTTATCGTCTCTGGAATTTAAAAATAATCATGCAAGATTGATTTCCAGTGATTGTGTTGCAATAATGAGATAAACTTAAAAGTAAACAATCAGCGTTTGAACGATCTTTCGTCTGAATTGTTATCTCTTGTTCGTAGACGAACCTGAAAACAAATCAACAATACAAAAAAGTCGATAGGAGTAGTAGTTCAAAATCGTTGCCGCTTTCGTGATGACAAAGATACTTCTTCGGGTTCTTACTATGAGAGGAGGATAGCGCCACCGTCTGAGCAAATCGATGGCGCTATCTCCCGGATCACTTTTGGACTATATTACTGATTTTTGATATCAGACTTGTATTCGGCTGCCGGTTGCATGTAGCCAGGCGCATCGCTGCTGCAATAATCATTTGGTCCTGACCCCCCATGCTTTTCGCTTTTTTCCGAATGTATTAGCAGATGGCAGGCTAAGACTATTTTGGAATTGCTTTTCTTTTTTCACTGTCAAATGAGAATCGTCATTTTTCTACTCAATCATTTTATAGACAGTCAGACAATTTTTTTGCGAAATTTATAACAATAATGATTGAAAAAAACAAAAAATAGAAACACCAACGAATTAAAATACCAGTAAAAGGAGGCAAAGAAGTTGTTACGACGTAAAAAATAAATGTCTGGTTGTAGCTCAAAGTCGAATATACATATGGGGGCAGCACGTATGCATATTTTTGTTTTCGTAATGTTATTCGGAGTCTCCGTTTTGTAGCGGTATCCTATTTTGTTCTGCCTCTATTTTTTTTAATTCGCTAACAATAAGATGCTGAAATGCCATTTGAGCATTTTTTTTTCATCGTTTCGTGGCTTATTCTACCCGGCTTACCCCCCGAACATGCGATCAAATCATGTATACTCGAATTGGAATGGCTGGAGATTTATGAAAGGACGAAGGTGAAATGCTGGTCCTAGTATTCTAATTTCGCATTTCATCAGGATTAACAATAAGGTTCTGAACTAAATTTGAACAGACTTGTCACATTCACGACCTGCAGAACACAGAAAAGCCTCGAGACAATATACAATAAGAATTTTTTTCACCATGCCGATGGTCAGACGCCGTAATTGGATCAAATTGTGTTAGGAAAATTCTAGACATAAGTTAATAGTGATTCCTGAGCTTTCGTGAGTCTGTTCGATCGAGCATGTGTATGTAATTGAATCCCATAATGATATCGTGGCTGATGGAATGAGGCAGGCGCGGGCGCGGACGCAAGGTGGTTTTGTCTTACCCATTTGTTACCAGACAGTTTGTGCTCAGGCCTCAGACACTGGGTCCGTTTGGACCGAGCTTGATAGCTCGCTGCGATTAATGAGAAATGAGATTGGTGAGAGATTATCGCGGTGGGGTGTCTCGCGCCTCCGCTCGAATCCCGACTGTCGGCAAGGCGTCGATAACTAAAAGCTAATTCATCATAGTTTGGCGATCCCGACGGGGAGCCATAACTTACCTCAACTGAAACAACTCCTAAACAGTTCCATCAATTCCTCTGCAGTTACAGTCGAAAATTAAACGCAACGAGACTTTGGCATCAGTAGATCTCAGAGCAAAGGCCAATCGGATGACCTCGTCAGAAGACACCAGGCGAAAGATTCTTCACACTTTCCCTTGTGGATCAACCTCGAATATCACCAAATATCAGAAGCTCACGGTGAGTTTAAAAAACTACTCCTTCTTGAGGAGGAGAGTTTGGGGGCAATCAGCGGGGCGCTACCTCCCGGGGGTTACAATAATTAAAATTTCTGTCGCATCATTGCGCTCTGTTTGTCGGCGGATCCTTTGTTTTCTCTAATCAAGTGTTAACTGCGAGCTTCAACTGAGATTACGGCACGCTTAGTACTTGTCTCAGTATAACCAGCTCTGGAAATCGGGGTTCTTCACCGATCACTACCGATCCCTTTGAGACTCAGCGGAGTGACGAAGAAATGAGAAGCTTACAAGTTTCCGAATCGACGGACATCCTGCCCGGGTTGTATCATCGAGTCTTTAATTTTTTCGGTTTTTGCTGTCGCCGCTCGAAGGCAACGCTACATCCGTTCGCTATACACTTGTAATTACATGTAAATGAACGTATGTAGGAGCTCCAGTCGCTTTCGATTGCGTGCTCAAACCCCAGCTCCGACGAAAACGCTGTCAGAGTCGATTCCGGAGATGCCATTTCCGGTCGCCAGTTGGTTGATTTCGTAAGCAGTCCATCCGACGCCTCAACGTCAGAACGACCACAAATGTGGCGCACCCCTCATAATTCAAACTTAAACAATCCGCAGGCTATTCTCCATCCTCCAGTCTTACTTTCGGGACATTTTTACACGATGCAATTCGATCATACAACCACGAGTAGTAGGTAGATTCTTCGTGGTATGATATTGGCCTCAGAACTTGGTCTCCATCTTCGTTGGGAGTATAGCTAGGGGCTCTAGGCGTTCTTAGACGAGGTCTTAGCGTCTTAGCAAAGGATTTTGCGGGGGTGGCTGTTTGTGCCGCTCGACAAATGAGGGGAAGTCGTTACGGCGAGCTGTAGGGAAGGAGTAATTAACTACCCCCGTTCCAGTTCGCTCCCCGCCAGCTCCTTCCTTCCCACATTTCTACCAGGCTTCAGCCCCAAGCTTTACCGACGACCGAGCAGCCGCCACCTTCAGCTCCTTATTCGAGGAGTATACTATAGTCTTAAGGGGGTTCGCTTAGGCTTTCGCGGGGTCATGTCTTCATTATTCACGCTAATCTCTCTTCGCCGCCCCGCATCCCCCTCTCGCTCTCTTTCGCTCCTCATTGTCAGCTTAAAGTTGGAATTTGATCAAAGTGCCACGCTCAGTCGCTGTACCACGAGATAGTTTTTTTTCATGAATATATTCTTCTTCAAATTTATTCTAGCAATTTTTCGATCATGGTAGTGTGAAAACTTTTCACAGTCTCTTCCATATCAAAGTTTCCCCGTGGATACACTTTCAACGCAGGGGGTAGATTTTTTTTTACGAGACACATACTGCCATGATAGAAGAATTACTGGTTGCAACTTTGAATTGGCCTTCTCTCAGTGATTTTAAGAATAAGCAATGATTTTTCTTGGTAACTCCTGAGGAGTCTTTGCGAGGGAAAATAGCTTCATAAACTAATTTTCATTCACCTGCACTGAGAAAAGAGTTTTGTTGTTGTTAACAAAGTTCGTTAACAGTTAACGAATCGTATATTTGTATATCAGCAAATATACATTTAGTCATAGCTAAGAAATCATTCATTTGAGTGTATTTCTTTGTCTCAAATAAAGATTTCTTAATAGTTAACAAATCATCAACTTCCTTAAAATTCGCGTCCAGTTATATCAGACGATCAAACACGATAATGAAATGAGGATTTCTTAATAGTTAAGAAATCTTGTATTTCTCGTCAAACCGCACCTGTTGTTTCAGCGAACGATCGTGAAGTTTAACTATTAATAGTTAATAAATTGTGCAAATCTATCCGTGTAGTTATCCACGAATGATGATCTTTTTTTTAGACCAATCAGGTATTGACTAAGACGTCATGTCTCAATTTTTTTTTTTTTGTGATAAGTGTGACTGTTGGAATGTCTTCACTATTTCCACCGAAAAAGATAGTGCATACTAGGGATGGGCGATACTTCTGGCCGAAAATATCGTTATTTTGTATCGATACTTTGCGTAACGATATTTTAGAGTATCGATACACGGCGGCCAATATTGGTATTCGATACAAATTATACTAAATAAATAAATTATAATAAAAATTAAACTTAAAATTAAAATAAAAATTATAATAGATAACAAATTATTGGAATAAAAAATACACAGTGTGTAAATGATTTGAAAATGTTGAACCCCAATTATTATTTATAAAGAGAAAGAGTAGAATTTCAGTGATACTGGCATCACTGTAAAAAATGATTGTGAATTTACTACACAATGCCTACACGAAAATTTTGTAAAATTACAGATTCAGTATAGCAAAGTGAATTGCTATGCATTAGGGATGGGCGATACAGTATCGATACTCTCGGTATCGATACTTTTGGCCGAAAATATCGTTATTTTGTATCGATACTTTGCGTAACGATATTTTAGAGTATCGATACACGGCGGCCAATATTGGTATTCGATACACTGCCGCCTGAATTCTGTCTCTTTGAAAGATTCAGAGCGTATTAAAGTGATATAATTATATTGTACTCTTAGTACTATAGTTATGAAGAAAGATGTATAAGTAAAACAAATATGTTGGAACTTGGAACCAAATTATTGGAATAAAAAATACACAGTGTGTAAATGATTTGAAAATGTTGAACCCCAATTATTATTTATAAAGAGAAAGAGTAGAATTTCAGTGATACTGGCATCACTGTAAAAAATGATTGTGAATTTACTACACAATGCCTACACGAAAATTTTGTAAAATTACAGATTCAGTATAGCAAAGTGAATTGCTATGCATTAGGGATGGGCGATACAGTATCGATACTCTCGGTATCGATACTTTTGGCCGAAAATATCGTTATTTTGTATCGATACTTTGCGTAACGATATTTTAGAGTATCGATACACGGCGGCCAATATTGGTATTCGATACACTGCCGCCTGAATTCTGTCTCTTTGAAAGATTCAGAGCGTATTAAAGTGATATAATTATATTGTACTCTTAGTACTATAGTTATGAAGAAAGATGTATAAGTAAAACAAATATGTTGGAACTTGGAACCAAATTATTGGAATAAAAAATACACAGTGTGTAAATGATTTGAAAATGTTGAACCCCAATTATTATTTATAAAGAGAAAGAATATAATTTCAGTGAAACTGGCATAGTTTGGGAAAATTGCTATAATACTTATCGATATTGGTAGTATCGATACAATTCCAGCCAAATATTGGATGTATCGATACTTTAGCGTCCGATACGTATCGATACGCTGTATCGATACTTTAGAGCTGTATCGCCCATCCCTAGTGCATACCTAAAATATGCTGCCCAAACAATGCCCAGGAACAGGTTCGCCTCTGGCCTCGAGCTTCGAATGATGCACCTCACGTCGGTCAATGTATTATGACTGGCGCGCTTTTACTCGCGAGAGTGTAGCTAAAGTATTCAGCGCCGCTCTCACCTCTAGCGGCAAGCGTACAGACTACTACGCACGCCTTACATCAAATCTCAAACCCTCATGTAAGATTTGTTAAATGTTAATAAATCTGTATTTGAGGAGACATGGTGTGATTTTCGTCTCAACCGAATGCTTTATTTATTGCGAATGCTACGGAATTTCCAAAGTAGTCGAAACAACACGAAATTTTCAAATAAATGCGTTTATTTGGAATAAAGAACCTCTTTTCTCAGTGTGAATTATTGACAAACAATTGGATTGATAAGAATTATGTGAGAATTGACTGAACTAATAAGAACTCAACTCAAGTTGAATTAATTCTGACATAAATTATCACAATAAAGTTTGAATTGTCAGGAAATATAGGGATTTATTGAAAATTTTTGAATAATAACTTGAATTTGAGTGGCTCACAGAGTATCGTTGAGGGAAAAACGTCGTAATCAGCAAATTAAAGCAAATCAAGTTGAATTAAAGAAAATTAATTCAGAATACAAAGAAGGAGATTGATTGATTGGAGTTAACAGGAAAAGAAATAAATAATACCTAGTAATAATAATAATAATAATAATAATAATAATAGAAATTTTCAGAAACTCACCTACAATTAGGGTGAATTTTCGAAGGTTGTTGGGAAAAAATAGAATCGATTGAATCAAGGGAAACTGAATTGCATTGAAGAGAAAATCTGATTCACCAAACCTAAATCCACATAAAAAAATTAAGTCGCATTCAATCTGAATAACTTTGACCCGAAAAATTGAAGTGTGACTCAAATCTTGAGTTATTTCTCTCTCGCGTCTTCCCCGAACCAATCAACAAAAAAGCGTCATTTGGATGGTTTATTTTGAAAAAGTTTTCGATGAAAACAGATTTGCTGTTGTGATCCGTACCATTGTCCATCGTCATATAATTCGTGTCTGGAACTGAGACTGAAGTCGTGAGGGTGAAGTCGAGGAAACCATCCGAAGGGGATGGCTAGGCTGGGATCGTCCGCGTCGTGCATCATCCCCAAGAGTAACCCCCGCTGGTTCTTAATCACTCATTGTTTGCCTAATACTATGTAAAACCGGCGCCCTTGGTTGCCTGGATTCGCGGGCTCTGGTGGAAATTTTATTCCGTAGAAGTGAGGTGCATCCGGATACAGCGAAACCCAAGGATGCAGTATTGCCTCAGAAAGCGAACGAGATATCCGACGCACGTGGCGATGGTAAATAATTATGTACATACGCTGTGGGATTGGGTCTAATTACAAAAATCATAATACCAAACTTTAATGACCGCCTTCGCCATCCTGCGCTACACGACTAGCTCGGCACCTGTTGGATCTTCACGCACGCGAGCCACATATGCCGTCGATTTCAGAGGTCTTCCGAGGCATGGTCGCCTTTTGTTGTACATTTGAGGCTCGAGACTGATGCCTGCTCACGATCTGTGCTCAAAAATTTATCGCAGACGGACTCAATCCGAAACTGGGATTAAAACAATGAGTAATGAATCGAGTCTCGTGTCTGCAGGGTAACTGGAGGATTCGGTCACTGAAAAGGAACGGAATTAACGTGAAAATTGGCCTAGTGTGGTCAACCTAGTGGAAACGCCTGAGCCGGACCCTCAAACGCCTCAGGGCACTTTACTCGGCTAACTGACCGCCAATTTTGTTTCGCAGTGCCCGGATTAAGCGCTGGAAAATTGGATGCCAACAATTTTAGAGTTGCGTGTAGTCCCAGGCTGGGTTCCGTTTGTCGTCACTCATTACCGTGAAATTGTTCCCAAGAGCTTTGACAACGACGCTATACAGTGTAATTACGTGATTTTCGATTACTAGCGCAATCAGTATCCAGGATTCCAGTCTTGTCTGACCTAATGGCTGTAAAGTAATTTTTTGCCACGTAACGAAGATTTATTACGTCACTTTAATGTCCATCTTCGGGGTTAATCTCGACCGGAACCACTGTGAAATGTATTTTCTTTATCGCTGTTAAAAGAGCTAAAGCGCATCCGCCACCGGAGAAAATGATGGCGATTTTTGAAAAATAAGTAGAATTAAGGAGATGCAGATCCTGCAGGATAAGAGAGAAAAGAAAGGAGAGTAACGAAGGATATGCCCGTCAGGGCAAATATTACCTCGCGTGACGGAAGCCGCTCGGCACTTTCGTCTGCAACTCCGTGGCGATGGGGTTTGGTCAATTGGGGTGGCATCGAAGGATGTAGTAATTACCCCCCAGCTCCTGGTCTCCCTGACTCTCTGGCTCCCAGCTCCCGGCCACAGCCGAAGGACGGACATTCAGCGAGTCGTGCGTCGGACCACATCCACGAAACTGGTACACGCCCTTTGCATTGCACACATGTTACGTGCGACGGATAACCCCCGTCTACCCCGCGCCGTTAACCACCTCGTCCTTATCATGTGGAAGACGGCTTGTGGGAATCCTCAGGGCATTCGTATCCCCCATTCGGAAACCTCGAATATAGCGATTCGATAAATCGCTGCATAATTCTCACGCGAGTAGGATACGCGTGGGGTGAAATGGAAAGGAGCCAAGATTCATTACTCAGTCTTCAAATGGAAATTTAGTTGCGATGACTGACCGTCGTCAAGATAGTTTCAACTTGGTACCCGATAGCTGTGTCTAGCTCTGTTACCTGCTTGACAATTGTTTGGTCTTTGAGACACGCGATGACCCTGCGACATCCTGGGAATGACCCCGTGGTACTGTCCTGACGTTTTGCTGCCACCGGGTCTTAATATAAGGTGCGTCTTTGCCCGAGGATTGAGTGTGCGAATCGTACCGGATATCCTGAGGCGAGTCGTTAATATGCAGATGAAGAAAAAGAGACGCGTGTAAAACTTTCACGTATTACTTGTTGCTATTATTATTATTATTATTTTTTTTTTCCGATATTCTGCGGATTCGATGCGTTCCGATTTTCGAACGTTCCACAAACAAGTTCCGTGACGATAATTTCTGCTTAGGAGTAACCGAAAACCTGAAATGCACTTCTGCCATAGAACAATTACATCGACACCAATTTCTAGAATAACGTTCACAGGGTGTGGAGGTGATGCCCTAGGTCTAGCTAGGGTCGCGTGCAACGGCATAGTTCACTAATTACAGGGCTTGCTCGATCTAAATCAATCGGTACGCCTCGGGGTGTGGACCAACCAGTAGACCATCCCTTAGAGTATCCAGGCTCGTTGTTTAAAGGCACGTCGAGATAGCTTCGATACCCTAGTTTTCTCAAACTTTGAACAGACTCACGTTGCTGTTGGTCTGCAGAAGAACCCTCCTTGCACTCGCCTTTCGAGATTTCAGTATCAGTTGTGACCACAAATTGGTCACGACTTTAAAGAAGATTTGGGCACATCACTAATCGATCAGTTTCTTTTTTCTTTCATTAGAAATTACAACCGAGAAGTGGGATTGCACATTTGACTTTCGAGAGGCAAAGTTTCAGGGTACCTTGGAGAGAGTGAAGATTGTAATATGTGTTTGAGAATAAGAGGTGGGATGCTCGCGCAGCCCGGAAATCAGTTATTTTGTCGTTTCCCAAACAAATAAAGGATCGAGGAGTTTCCACGGGTCGGGTAAAGTGTTTTTAAATGAAGGGTTATACAGCTCTGAACAGTAGGTTAACAGGGTTTCGGCTTGGGCTCGTCAAACACTGTGATCTAATTCAATTTGGGTCTCGACCGACCCGAAATCAGTTGCCCGTTAGGGTCGAGATCCCAACACACAACAGGATCCACCCATCATGTGGCAAGCCTTGAGAAATTCCCTTTACGATCCGGCCCGGCTTCACATACTACAAAATTGTTTTGCTATTAATCTCGCTCTATTTTAATCGTTCCGCGATCATCGTCATAACGGTATACTCAAACTAGAAACCCTCATCTTCTTCTCTCTCGACGACTCGAGAAAAAATCACGACTCCAATGAAAAGAAATCAGAACATCTGACGCAACCAAAAGTCTCCAATAAATTTTAATCAAGTGGATTAACGATATTAAACTCAATGCTGAATCCAAAATGTTTTGAGGTATACACAAAATTAGGAATGTCATCAAGTTCAATTAGAACAAATGTGTACATTGCGTTGAAAGTACCATAACTTTGAGTGAGTAGTGAAAGAAGGCCATTAAATAGCTCAATCACGTTGAAATGCAAATAAGTTTGGCTTTATCCATTCATTACGGCAGGGTTGCGTCCGGTTCGTCTAAACTCTCTTCTTACATCTTGTTTTCGGCCCACATGCTGATTCGATAAATTTCAATTCATCAAAATTCGGTCTTGCGAACCGTTAGATAGGTTCCATTGCGAATAATGAAGCTCTGACTTTTCGGATACTCCGTTCGGCTATAACTGCACAGTTGGAAAATTCAATACTTTTCCTTGCCCAAAAAGTTGACAGAACTCTAGAACGTTCCTCAGATGAATCTGTTCATAATTTCTACTGTCATGTCAACGTAACATTGGAAATCTTTTCGCAATCGACCATTTTGTGATTGTTGATAATTCGATTTTTTTTCAAAACGAAGCTACAGATGCGTACATTCGAACTCACTAGTTTCCTTCTGTTATACTGATGAAGCTATTGTAGATTGAAGATAATTTGCCATTTTTCCAATTTGAACATGGTGCTCCGATCAATGAATATTTCTAAATTCATCGTTGAAATTCGATTCCATAATCAAAGTACACGCAGGATGCGTATTCGATGTGAAAACTTATCAGCAGAAATCGTGCAAAAGCCGGAAAAAAAAAGTTTTGATATTTCTTCCATAACCGATATTTCATTTAATCACAGTTTACACAGGGTTTACTTTTCGACAGAATCACCATCAAGAACGAAGTTCCCGCGATGGCTTTTACGTTGCCCATTTACGTTTCCCGGTGCTCACGTGAACTTGCTACAGTTCTGTCCCATGCGTAGTAATCAGAGTTCTAATAACAGTGCTCCGTTGCCCTCCGGGGTCAAGGTGGCCCCTGAGTTTCAGTTTCGCAACGGTTCGCGTCTCAGGTGCTGACGCAAGGTATAGTTGACAACAATTCTTTTGTCAAGTCATGACCAGAGCCGCGTAATGCACAGTTTTAAATTGTTGAAAAGCCCGAGCTCCTAACACATCAAGAAGTAAAATCGAGGCTACAGCTGATCAAGTATCACAGAATGCAGATAATCATTCAGCGTAAGGAAAAACGGGAAAGACCCAAGGCACAGGGAGTCAGGACGGTATGTAACGTGATCCTGACCGCTTCCGCCACTCCTTCTTGATCCTATCTTTCAAATGTATCATCGTATTTCGACGGCAAGGAACCTGCACCGGCCACGCGCAGATGACACCTTCTGAGAGACCGGTGATAAAAGTGCGAAACGAATCAATCTGCAGTTTCATTCTAATGACAATGGCAACTAGAAGAGAGACGAGAAAAAACGTACTAATTCGCTGATTCGCTAATAAACAGTTGCGCCTCGTCCTCAGGCGTGAAATCTCGGATCCGATCAGATGAATTTGAAAAGAAATATAAAATAGAATAATAACTAGTCAGCCGAATCGATTTCTCTATAAGAATCTAACGACCTCTTTTATCATCGGTTAAAAAGGCGTTAAATTGCAAGCGCATTGGAGTCTATATAAAGTACGGTGCCTATATCGATTCAATACAATTACGAAGAGGAGCATTGAGCGTTCTCCTCAATGGACAAGCGGAGTTTGAGATTATATTTTTATTGCCAAATGATTCTATGTACAATATGCTATAGGTATACTAATAATCTCAGGCCTGGTGTCAATGGCCATCAAAGTTACTTTGAAAATCATTGACCAGGGTGCGTTTCTGTGGATCGTTACTTCGGAGTGAAGAAAATAAATATCTACTCGGCTGATAATAATCCCGAATAACAGAAATTTGTGAAAATTGAATAATATCATGGCTGGTAATATAAGACAGGGTTCGCGCTGAGTTAAACTCGTATAAACCCTTCGACTCGTCGAGTCTCACCACCGGACCGACTGACAATATTGAGTAGAAGATTGCTCTAAACTCGGGCATAATCATGACCGCCAGGAATAATTTGAAACCAGTGCGGCCTCTTTGAGTGTCACGCTATCGGCTGGACCATCACGGTGGAATATCCTTGTACCATGCCCAGGATCATCTCTGGGATAACCCCCTGGGCTTGTGCAGTCGCTCTTTGAACGGTGGAGGACGTAATTGAAGAGCCTTAAACCCGGAATCTTACGTTTTCTCCAAAAATATAATAATTCCCTAATTTTCACTACCCGCGAACAAAAAAGCCGAGAACCGCCTTCAAAACGCGCGTGAAAAAAATAATAACGATAGTGTAAAATGGGGGGGGGGGGGGGGGGGGGAAAAACCTCTTCAGTTGTTTTTTTTTCCTGTTGGGGTTTTTTTTTTCTTTAAAAAATACAA
>JAFFZH010015912.1:19424-58087 GCA_018420115.1 Euura saliciscinereae
GGGGATATACATGCAGTCAAGGTTTATTTTCACCTTTGACGTTTTATTTTCCATTGAATAAATGAATCAACATTATTCTCAAGGAGTAAACCGGAGCCATAGAGATCCCGTGGATACGATAGCAACGCAGCGGCTGAGAGGTACGCGCCTCCCAGGCTAGAAGGTGACAGTGATAACTCGAAATTACTTCCGCTTTGTCGTATTAAACGACCCTTTTATCTGATCGTAGCAGGTGGTTGGCCCTTGTTTTGAGCGGGACTCTCCAGACAATTTGGATGATTAATTAACCGCACCGCTTTTGTTGATTAGTCACAACGCTCTATAAACCACACGGAGAAAAATCCCCGGTCCAGAATACCGTAATTCCGGTAAGTTTTACCGAAGTGACTAGTGCGTATATGGATAAATTGCCTGTTCGGTAAATCTTATTGCATTCGTTTGGTAAAGCTCGAATCTCGAAGTATAGTTCCCAGGACGAATCCCAGGCGTCAGAATTACCAAAACGCACGTAATATCTACTTCGATCAGCCATCTTATTCACTAGTCAGTGCGGTACCTGCTACTGAACATTCACAACGAATTTACCGAAGTCCACAGTTTAAATCACTGCCGTGATGTGGTTCATTGGGCTACTTACTAGCGTCGCGATAACCAAACTCCACTGCACATTTACAGCTTACTGTACTAGTCAATGTAGTAGCTACTACTACAAGACAATGATCAATTCATCAGTTCATATATTTGAGATTACCGATCGGTGCAGTCATAGCAAATCATAGCAAAACTATTCTACAGGTATGTAGTACTGAAGTCTTTGGTATAAATAACCGAACAGACACTCTATCCATATAGGCACTTGCCAGTTCAGTAAAATTTACCGGACGTTCTGTAAATGTGACCTGCAACGTATAGGTGTATAGGAATTAAAAACCTGTAATTGAATATTTTCTCAGTTTATTCAACATTTATGATACGTATTTACATGATATGAGTATACATACAGGGTATTGAATAGTAATCAAATACAGGTATAGGTCCTCTAATACAGGTGTAGAGACATACAGGTATACGAATTGCACGAAATTACAAAATGTAGCGTGTGGTTAGGTACATCTTACCCCGTTTCATAAGTAGACGTCGATTTTCCTTCGTCCGCATTCGTTTCAGACTTTTCGCTAGGTTCCTTTTGCTGAAGTACATCCAAGTTCAGGATTTCTGAATTCCCAAGAGATTCGGCGCATACACGAGAAGATTCTTGTGGGCGGGGAAGCTGCGCTAATATCATAAAATTGGGTAGGTCTATTATAATAGGGACCATCACTGACAAAAACACAATCGAATAAAAGGTCAACGATTAAATTTACTTACCAGCTCCCAGCCGCATAGAACCGAAGTAGCCTGGCACAGCACTCAGTTACTAATTTTCCTTAAATTGCGATAGCACACCCGAATAACTCCCGTTTACACCCACAAAAACATCACCCTAGTGAGCCATGCTGCATTGAGTATAACGAAACAAGTAACGGTTTTTCGAGAGTATTCGGCGCTTGTCAAAAATTTTTGTGCCAAAAACTAAGTTCGCCGTACACCGAACCACGCACTCTGGTATTTTCCCCGCGCAAAACGTTGTGAAATCGCGAGCTCGTAAACAATACCAAACGATGAGCAAACCCAACCGACCTATGTAGTCTTTCTACGACGGAGCCGGTAAAATTCATTATGCACTACAGTGATTTTCCCTCCAAACACGTGCTACCAGCATAGGCTAGTAAATATCACGAGAGTGGTTCGCAAAATATACCGACTCTATGGTGCTATTACTGACCGGGGTAGTGACGATTCGCCGTGTCGAGTGGCAGAACTTACTATCTGACTGGTACCCCATGCGCTCGTCTCTGTCTAGTTAGCTCAGCCATACAACATGCATACATCACTAGAATTTCGGTATACTCTGCGATGATGACATCAGTAGGAAATACCGTAACTTTGGTGTAGTTTTTACTTTCGCACATGTACTCTTAGGCATACACATTTATAAGTGTAACCAAAACTTGAGTACTCATTACCATAAAAATTTTACCCGATGAGCACGGTAATCTGAACCGGGGGATTTTTCTCCGTGCACGGAGGCGAATAATCGAAACGCGGATAAAATAGATGAGGATGGAGAAAAATGGACACCTCAAGGAAATTTATCTATTGATGTATTGTACTTATTTTTATTTTACACCAATTTGGAAGCCTGTTGAACGATGTGGTCCGTTTTGCCTCTCTGATCTATTTTTCCCCACTGCACCTTTCCCTACCACCCTTCAATTTCGATTCAATTTAGAAAAATCCCCGATTCGTCTATTCACAATTTTTCTGCATATTTCCTTCTATTCGCAGTATCTTGTTACAATACAGCAGTCGGAGATGCTACACGAAGTATTGATTGCAGATGCTACTTTGAGTTTTGAAAAACATGCCGAGGAGCCCACGGCGGAAAGAAGATCTTTCAAATCACCGATTGCTTACAGATTGGACACAAGGCAGGATATAAAAATATTCGGAAAAAGTTCCAAGAAATAGGCTACTTTAATATTGTTGAGTGAATATTTACTACGGTTAAATGATATTTACTTGTGATTAAAACAAAATTATTGATAATAAGACCAGTGAGACGATATCTACTAGAAGTGAATATTACTTAATCTTAGTAGAATATTTACTTGATAATATACAAGTAAACAAATTCTTGCGTCAAATTGAGCATGTACATAAAATTGGAGCCTAAAATGTTGAAAATTTTGAGAAATTTTTTCAACTTTGAAATTTGACATTCTCATTGAAGCTTCGTAATTTCTCTGAATTGATCAGGAAGGCGAGTTATAACATGGTCGTCAAAATTGATTGTTATAGACGTTAAACTGAGCGTGCACCCTAAATTCGGTCCAAAAATGTTTAGAATTGTAGAAGTTCTCGGCGAATTTAGATCGTAAACTATGAAAAATTCATAACTTCTACAATGACTAACATCTCAGGCTGAAATTTGGTGTGTACGCTAAGTGCGAAAAACCGCATTCGTAGAAAAACTCAAAAAATCGATTAGATCGCTGAACACTTCCTGAATCACAAGGTTGCGTTTTGCACTTAGAGCGAGAAAAGCAATCCGTAATGCATACTTTTACAGCGATTCATCGGCTTATCTGTGTCCGATCGCCCCCGCATGACGTCGGCCGAATACTCTCGTGCAGAGACATAGAAGAAAAAATATAATAATAATAAGACTGTCGGTAAATCCACATGCGCGGACGCGCTTTAAGCTCGTACGGAGGTCTGTGTGCGTGGGTATGCGTGCGGGGACCATGGACCATGGACCCTGGACCCCAGACTCGACTATGCATCTGTAAGTTTGTGTCTCTCACTTACCATCTGAATGACCGTTCTTGCCTCTCTGAATCCGAGCTGATAACCTTTATTGTAATTACAATGAGGCATTATACTGCGGGCCGAGGGGTCAGGGGTCGCACCGCGGTGAGGTCTTACTCTGCGTGAAGGGATATCGCGCCGTCCTCTATACTCTCGTACTCTCGTATTTCTACTATCTTCTCCTCGCTGTTACGTAGGTGTATCACTATGCATAGTCCGAGTCCGAGTCCTAACTCCTCGAGGACGATCTGAGAACTAACTTTCATTCTTTCGCTGGGATTTTGCGACATTAAGCGAAACGCCTCGCGACCTACTTACAGCTTAACCGATTTTCAACTTCTTTTACAGCCACGAGCAAATGATAGAATTAACATTTCCGAATATATAATCAAATAATGAAAATGAAGAAAAAATACCCATACCGATCTCCCCTATGACTTTTGAGCTTCTGTATCGACTGTACGAGAAAAACGATAGAAACCTATTTTTTGTGGTACCTACTTCAAGTAACTTCAAAGTTATACCCCTTATCATTCTTCACCCATAGAAGCAGGTGAAAGCGAGATATCGAAAAAAATCGATTCATAAACTATCGATTTTTCTACTCAAGATCGCGACAGAGTCCGGGATGCGGATCTTGTATCTTGAAAGAGATGTACTACCGATCAATGTTCTTTCTCATCAATTGAATGTAAAACACGACCCTTTTGTTTTTCTGCGTCCCTGGCGATAAATCGGCGCATCTGCCCACACAATCGGTGTATGAATAGCCCACCAACGACTGCGTGTCCTCCCACGGCAGCAATTTCAGTTTAATTAAATTGTTTTCCATGAGAAAAAAAATATATTTTGAAAAGATTCCCGGTCGAAGGTGAAACGTTTACGTGAGGTTAGCGGAATTGAGCGGAGGCGGAAATCGGTTTCTTTGATGAATTATTACCCAAAATTATTATTATAAGTATGTAGAATCGTCTAAGTAGTACCTGACAATTACAGCTAAGTAGCTGTTCGTTTTCACAATCGGGGTGGAGTAGCTGCTGCCCACTCATATAGGCATTCGCGATTACCGATCGCTTGCTGCTGGCTAGTCGGTAATAAGGAAGCATAAGATTGTATTTCGGAGTGGTATAATTATGAAAAAAATTAGTAATTTAATCATTTATGATTAACAGGTGGTATGGCAGCGTCAGCGTGGGTTGGAGGCGGTAACGTTGATGACCACACAGGGCGCCGCCGACGATTACGTCCCTGGACGTTGATGGGGCCGCATGGGTACCCATGCCCATACGGTGACTCGAAAAAAGCTTCGAAGTCATTTCCCGGGACATGAACCGGCTCTAAAAACTGAAACCAACTTGAGGTAAGCAGCCCGGTTTCTGACATTATATGGAGGGCAACTATATTTTTCTTCCGAATCAGTGCAAATGACATTAAATTGGCAGTAAAGGATTTTATTGCCTTGATTGATACTTCTTGGGGAAGGAACGATCATGTTTTCGATCTATAATTCAATTATTAATTCTAAATTAAATTTTTATGAGCGACTATTCAGAGAAGCAGTTTCTGATCCTTTCACGAACATGTGCCATGTGTAGCTGATTCATCCCATGTTGCAGGTTTTGAAACCTGATTTGGTGCACACAATTTTCTGTTTCGGAATTGGTTTTGCCAGTAAGTATGTGATTGCACAAATGATTATAATAAAGACGTCGAAAATCTTCGTTCAAACGAAATATACGCCTTTACAGAAGAACACCATTGTGTGACTCGAAAATTTAGGGCTCAGAAACTACGACAGCACTGAAATATACAAAAGACTGAAAGGACACAGCATTATATCCCTTCTAGCTGCATGTCTTTATATTTCGGACTGATTACACTGGATGGTTAGGCTTTCTCCCTTGATAATTATTCACATCAGCTGGACATGATTCTGCAGATTAAAGTAAAAAATAACGAAGGGTCTCAGAATCCGGGCCAGGATCAGAAACAGAGCCAAGAATCGGAATCGGATATCGATGACGTAAAGAACTTGAATTAGCTGACTTTTAATCAATATTCACTTGTTTTTTTCAGTCGATCTTAAGAACTCTCACTAATGAAATGAAATTCACGAGTCAAAAAAATTCGATCTCGATTTTTCCCCAATTTCGATGAAGAAGACCAGGATAGCCCGATTGTTGAGGAATCGTGGACCACCCGTTATTGCATAGGTCGGTGTATTGAGTGTGATTTACGTGTCCCCTGATTTACACTGATTACGGGCCCCGCCTTGCCGCAAAGCAAATATACACCCCCTGGGCCCTTCAGTCCCCCCAGGGTCTCGCGTCCCGATTCCAACGAGGCACCCCCACCACGCCCAACGCACGAAGGCGAGGTAGCATTAATTCTCTCATTGATTGATTTTACCCAGGTATTAAATTAATTTCCCGACACAGAGTGAGAGAGGGACCCTGAGCTCTCTTAGGGCGTCAAAGGCTCCGCAGCCCGCGAAACTCTTCGCTTATAGACGTTATTGCCAATAACGTTTAGTGCCGCGTACCTAGGGCTCAACCGCAATCGCAAATCGTGGGTTGTATACGCATATACCTACCCCTACCTTGAAACGGCATACAAATTCGTACGAGGAGAATTTCGAAAACACAATTTAAGTATAAGCAATGTAGTTATTGCAAGTGAAGAGCTGGTATTATCGTCACAGAACTCTTCTCGTGAATGGCTTCATTTTTATTTGTTACTTGAATTTTTATGTTGTTAATTAAAGTACATTCACACGCCTCACGTTTATTTCTGAATGGATGCTCATTCATCATGTTACTTATATTCGAGGTCACCGGTTTTTCCTACTTCGATTTAACCTATTGTTAGACAGGTACTTTTACTTGATTTGTTTTCACTTCCTTTACTTGGATTTTGTACTTTGGCTTACATGAGTTTTAGTCGCCGATGTGCATACAGTATTCTTTCAAAAAGTGATGTTACTCGCGTTACTATTATTTGATGAAGTCTCTTTCTAATATCCTACCTGTACTCATGGGCTATCTATTAGGGTGTCCTGTTTTTTATTTTTATTTTTTTATTCCACCGGCCACCAGTCATAACTTTAGTAGTTGGTCTGAAACGAACCCACACCAAAGATGAGCTTCGTAGCTCAAGTCTAAGAGGTGCCTCAATCAATATTTTCATTTTTTAGTTTAATAAAATTAAAAATATATATATATCACGATCTGAGGGAATGGATAAACATTGAATTTGATGAATTTTTGTGTGTTAGCCATGAATAAAAAGATAAGTGCCTTTTAAATCCAATTTATTATGGAATCGCTAATTAAGCCATCTGGGAAAATAATTTGTGGCACTTTTTGGAAATTATTTGCGATGATTTCTTGTAAATACCAAGAAAAAAATTAAAATCGTGAAAACGCCATAATTGACAAAAAAAGGTCGAATAATGGGGCTAGGAGATTGAAACTTTGGCGACATTTTGTTTTCATGACAATAAATGTTTGCCTAAATTTTTGTGTTGAAAAAAAAAATAAAAAAAATTTACGAGCTTTTCAGGCTAAACCCGGTCTGAATAAGCCAAACGCCCAATAAGTACGTTTTATGCAGAAAGTTGGTCAGCATGAAGCCCAAACTACACATTCAATCCATTCCAAAAAATATTATTGGAGCGTACAGCCGATTATCGATATGGCGCTTTAAAATGAAAAAAATCATTGAGGCACCTCTTAGACTTGAACTACAATGCCCATTTTTGGTGTGGGTTCGTTTCAGACCAACTACCAAAGTTATGACTGGTGGCCGGTGGAATAAAAAATAAAAATAAAAAACAGGACACCCTACTATCTATGCTCTGACCCCTCATTAATTAGTTTTCGGTGTCTATCCATAACATATTCTGGCCTTGATAGTTGATACCGTGCTTTATGTTCTTGCAAAACATGATGTACGCATATGAAACATCCGTCGAATGTGTCTGGTGTCTGTGTCTGACAAGTAATACTTTGGATGTGACTGGAGATGTTTAGCACGCGGCTCACGAACGAGTAATTGTGTCACAGGAGACTTCAGTCTGGTTATTGTCCGGGCGAGTAACTTCTCAAGGTTATTAGGACCACGAGACGGTTTTATCGTCACGAAAACGTTAAAGTAGTCCAGAAGCACCCACATTCCGGATCATGGACTGGTAAAATGATCCTCCTCGGTTCTTACCGAGATTTCAGCACACTCATAGTTTTTCTCTCGACAAAATATCTCCGTCAAGTGCCGAAAGCACTCTGAAAAACTTTTAGCACTTTCTTCGGTATTGCACCGACTGTCAAGAATGATCTCCTCTTCCGATGTACTCATTCACACTTACAATTGTCGAAACAGTTCCCGTTCTCGTTTTGAATCCTCGTACAGCAGGGTGCCGAAGAGAATCTCTGAAGCCAGTGGCGATTGGCTAACGCATTAGACGGGAAATATATACCCACTCGGCATCAATTACGAGAAATTTATCACCTAACGAAAGGTGCGTGGCAAATTGGTGAGCGTGCGCCGTTTGAGCCACCATCTCTTCTCTCATCTTCCTCTTCCAACACGACGGGGAATAGCAGCCCTCGGGGCTGACCGTCGTCAGTACGTAACATAAATTCCAGACAGAAATCCAACGTCCGCTACGATTATTTACCGATACTTACCCTGCGGATCAGGATCAGCTCCTCCAGCCCGCGCCCGATGTTCCAGAATCTTTCATTCAAAAAGATCGAACAAGAATTCATGGTCGAATGCTCTAATTGCCAGATCCTCTTGGCTCAAAATTAGGGTTGTGGTTTTTCGGGGTCGGATTTTAACCGCGGCTAAAATATTTCCCCGCTAATTACGACATCGCGGAGTAAATGGTGGCTATGACAATGGACCCGTTTTTGAATGTGAGGGTGGCGGCTGAATCTTCTTCGTCGCTGCTCTCCCTCCTTCTTAATCTTTTTCCTGGCTCGTTGTGTTAAAATAAGGAGGAACTGGCCAAATTCCGTAATAATTTACTAGTATATATAAGAATAGAAATAAGCGCGGGAGACCTGGAGAAGAGGCAACTTTTTCGCCAAGTAACGCAATAATTACTCGTCCGGAAGTAATGAAATTAATCTCCCCCGTCGGTTCCGGGACGCACGGTGGAGGGCGCGGCCAGGTTGCCGCTGCTCTCTTATAAATCAAACACAGTTTAGCTTTTAATAATTTTCGCGGGGCTTGCCGCGAGCCCAGTAATTTACGCCTTAACTTCATCTTTTATGTTCAGTAGAAGTGCCTAATAATGATAATAACTTCCAAGAGTATCTCGGGCACAGAGCTATATAACCCGCATCTAAGAAGCGGTGCGCGAGGGACGCCGCAGGATTTCACCGCTCCTTCCTTCCGCTTCTCATTTCCGCTATAATTCAACTGCCATCCAAATAATTTCTGATAATTTGCGAGTTGGGATCCACAATACTATCTGTGAAAGTCCAGAGATCTCGAAGACATTTTATTAGGAACGGTCTCTGGAACAGCAGAAAGTGTATTTCAAATGTTTTCATGTCCAATTTTATTTATACTTTTTAAAAGAAAGAAAAAATACATATTCTAAAGATATGAAATAATTCTGGAGTTATCTGAGATTTCGCAATTCGGTGCAATCTACGATCCTTATGATTGTTCGAAAACAGCGACTTTTTGCTACTAATATCTCAGCGGAGCAGTGTAAGGAATTAGATATTGTGTGAATTTCAAAATGATGAATTCAAAACGAACATCAACTCTTTATGGTCGAATCTCTTCATAACTTCACCTTTATTCCGAAAAAAGTATTGTTAAGATATTAAAAAACAACGGAGTTACTTTAGAAGTTTAATTACTCGCTGTGGGCTGATTACCTAAAAGTGGTCTAAATTCTTCAATTTTAAACATTTCTCAATCGTCCTAAGCCCATAATAATCTTGAAAGATAAGGCTATTCAAATATGCGAAGAGGACTGAATACATTTTTTCTTCCAAATGACGAGTGTATGTACCCCCTCAGATAATAGAAAAAAAACAGGGAGCGAGTGCAGTGTGAGTTAAAGCTAAGGGGCGAAGACATGATATAGGGGTAGAGAAATACGGCGAGAAGACTCTCTTGCGATTAATGAGCGGTGTTTGTTGTTAATTGCTGCCGCCATTAGGTTGGCATCTCTGCAGCACCGCGTGTAAAGGTATAAGGCGCCCATTCCCTTTCCATAAGTCCTCCAAAGCGAAGCGCGCATGTTAATGATCGCTCGGCTATGGCCTTTATCTTTTCCACCTCATTTGCGCACCGTGGCCGACGTTTGGGGATGGTGAAGAACACCATCTCACACCTCCTCAGCCACGGATACCCGCTAAATATATTTCCCAACGGAAATCATCGCGTCCTGTCACCCTTTCGGGGGGTCCAGAGAACGGCTCGATTTTCATAGAAGAGAAAAGAATTATCGACGGATAATTCTTTGGCCTAAATCGTCGTTTCAGAGTCAGGAGTAATTAAACGCGGTACGACGCGGAAGCGTTCGTTGGTGCACACTTTATAATTTTTATTTCATTTCATTTTTTTTTCTTTAGCGAGTTTTAAGTCGCATAGAGAAAAGATTTTACCGGTTCATTGCAGTCACTCCGTGGTGTTCAACACCCTCGACGAACTCATTAAGAGAACGACACCGCATTGCGAAACCGCTACATCGTCAACGCCCGGTTGGAGGCTGAATGTTCGAAGGATTTTTTTTAACGTTCCAGAAGTTCAATTCTGCGAGAAAACGTCTTCTTTTGTTTATAACGTTTTCATAAGATAAGAGTTTCTTCTACCGCATTTTGAATGCATCTCGGCTTCTACCTGCGTCTTGATTCGGATTCACCGTACACTTCATATCATTATTAATTTCGACAAGGATTTCTCACTTGTACTCCCTGATTTTCTGAGGTACCTCAGCTCCTCTCTTCCAAATCCCAGAGGCGATAATTATCATTGCGGACAATCTTATATGCACAAGCAGAATTTACAGCCCACAATCTGCGTGCATTGAACATCTCAGATTCAACTTCGTTCTAGCAAACTTAGGAATTTGTAGTAATTAAGAGAGTGAAGGGCAAAGTCCCATTTGTCAACGTAAGAAACACAAAAAAAAAAAAAACTACCAAAGTATCAAAATGTCGATCACTCATCGATTTGCGTGTAATTTCGAGATTGCAGAAGATTTCCAGGATTCCGATAGAATGGAAATATTTCAGAACATTTCAGATAATTTGGAATATAGTAATAATTCACAATGATTCTAAAAGATTTTACAGAATTGAAGAAGGTTCCGAAATTCCAAAGACTTCCAAAAATTGGAAATAATTTCGGAATATTTCGAAGATTTCACAGATTTCAAAACATTTAAAATATTTAGGAAAATTTCGCGACATTTGACAAGATGAAACGAGATTTCCACAAGATTTCGATAAATTCCAAAGATTGAAGATTTCCGGGGATTTCAATAAATTTCAATGATTTCAGAAACATGTTACAAGATTCACGAAAAGGTGTACACGATATTTTCACAAGTGATCAACCCCTCGCAAAGTATCTATTCATTGATAACTCAAATATATTTGAAAACTAGTGCAGGTACAATGCGAAGGCGTACGGGGACTTCCGGTGCGTTCGAACCGATGTTCTACGTGATAAATTCAGTATCTCGTATTCAATTCCCGGTGTTCTGCACCCTGACACAGTTCTCACCTCCGTTGACGTGGGCATCCGGACCGATGTCTCTCGCGTGTTTGAATATTCTCAATTACTTTAGGTGCGAGGTGCTCGCCTTGCGTGCCGAATCGACTTGCGTGTTCCTTCGAGAGTCGAGACTCCTTCCCAACTTCCCCCCCATAGGAGTCCACTCGACCCCCTGGCCGTTGCCTTAGCTGGCTACGGGCCCCCGGGCAGCCGGTAGCCGGGGCACCTTGTAACACGCCGACTACAGGACCTCGAACTCGGTGCAGGGCTGACGGCCCCGGCACCCTGATTTCCGTGCGAAATTAAAGCACCAGGCATTCATAATATGCTGCAGCAACCAGTTGTTTGATTAGCCAACGTAATTGAGACGAAATGATTAGACGAGTTGATGTGATAATACCGAGTCCCCCAGGGACACTCATTTTAATACAGGTAATACCGCGAGATCATACACTTCCAGGTTCATTCGAATATCTACCATTGCACTTCGTTCCTTGGGCTCGCTACTAAGTACAGAGTAAGACATCTCTTTTTGCCAAGCGACTGCCTATATTTCAGAGGCGAGAATATACTGTTTGGGGATTTTTTTGTTTGTTTATGATTCCTCCTTTGGCGTTTCTTGATCCAATTACATATTTGTCGAGGTCCTGTGTAGTGCCGCGTGTCAATGGTGTGTGAAGTCCCTCGAAGTCCCATGAAGTTTTACAAAATACCACGAAGTCTGAAAATTCTGATGAAGTCGCATAAAGTCTTGCAAAGTCACATGAAGTGATATGGCCCCACATGAAGTCTCATCAAATCACGTGGATCTTATACAGTCTCGCATGAAAATCCGTAACATCTTCGGTGTTTCGGAATCTGCTGTCCACCATGCTGTCTAGAAGCGATTAATGACCGAAGTCTTATCTATGAGATTTGAATTTTTTCTAAAATATGTAAAGTATGTGACATTTTTAAAAACATGTTATGTTGCCGTAAATTGACAAATTTTCTGGATTCTTTTGAAATTCCACGATATCTTCTACAGTTTCTTAAGATGCTTTGAAATTCTTTTTGAGCTCTTGTAAGAAGTTTATTGAAAGCTCAGGAAATTATTTGAATTCTTCGAACTTTATGAAGTTTTCCTAAATACTAATGATGTCACTTTGAAGTTCTGTGAAGCTAGAATGAATCTTTTGAAAACTCACGAAGCTTTATGGAAAGTTTTTGTAATTTTTCGGAGTGATCATCCTCTCCGTTTTTGTAACGTAAATGGAATAACCAAATTTTCCAAAAGTTTTGATCTTGAATTTCCTTCAAATAGTGTATTAATTCAATCCAGTATGAGTGTGAAGTCTTCGGCTTGAAATGTACGAGGATTGTTGGAGAATTGTGTCAAGTTATCAGTGAGACAGCACCGCCTTGCCGCGGGGCGATGTGACATACCTATCGAATTCTCCGATCCAATTGAAACTGAACTGAGAAAACGTTAGGTGTCGTCGGCTCTCGAAAGACAGAGGAACAAGAAGAGGCCTAGCCGAAACCCGTGGCCTGGATTCGTGTGCTGTAGATATCACCTCGTTCGCGCGTAAATGAACGCCTATGCGAGAACGCGCGCGCGTAGGGGTTGCGCACAATGCGTGTCTCCTGGGAGACGCTTATCTAAAATTACAATGTTACCCTCGGCGGCTGGATGCTGGATGCTGGATGCTACATGGAGGATGGAGGAGGCCTGAGGAGGCCCAGCTGGTTCAAATCCCCGTTTCCATTGCCATCGCGACTGCTTCTGCTGTTTGGGTCGTGTTAGCGCCCCCATACAACGTACTCGCTACCCCATGCGCTTGTATGATCTTCACATTGTGCGTACACGCACTGTAAAGCTAGGGGGGGAAGGGGGGTACTCAAAACTATGTCGCCCGCCAGATTCGCGAGGGTGTGAAGTGTAAAGTGTGAGGTGATGAAGATGCCGCAATTATCACCTAGAATCCACTTCAACAGGATTCTATATACGAACACCCTGGATTTCAGAAATTCTTAAGCGGTTTGATGAAATTGTTAATGACCCCCGTGTGAAAATGATTTTCATACACGATCATACATAAGTCTCCATGTATACATGAATACTGTATAAGCAATGATGGCACTCTGCAGAATAATAAAGCAATTTTAAAAAAGAATGAAAGAATACTCGCTATTCGTGATAGAAAATGAATTGGAAATTGCAAAAAAGCAAAACCTACTAAGGAATCGAACATGGGACTTACGATGTACTAATACCACACTCACCACCTTGGCTACGGAGCGCTTTTAGACTAGTTAGTATAGTTATACATGTTTTTCGTACTTATAGTTCAACAGCTGGGGACTTGAAATAAAATTGGGTGGACTCTTCATACGTGATGGTAATTATACGTGACCTCATAAACCACTTTCACCCATACCTACACCGATGTTCTCGCTAGTTATTATTTCTCAATAATAATTGGTAAATTCAGATAATCCAAAAGATAGTTTTGCGACAGTCGACCGTGGTTCATCGGTTTGATATATGTACCTAATTAATTCCATCAATATTGCAGGCTTAGCGTCATCACTCTGGGCTGATGCGCTAGGCTAGGCTAGGGGGATGATGATCGGTTTAAACGTCACCGTCGACCCTCATTCTCATTATCGCTTTCTACTACTAGCAGTGGCCGCTATACTAGTACGAGCAAGAGCATACATAGTTGTAGGTGTCGGGGTTCTGGGTCCCCGTCGGACTGGAGTCCCCCGAGACGTAAGTGTCACGTGCAGGGGGTACGCGCGTAAATAGGACACTTAATTAATCTTTGGATTTCTATTAGGATTTGCGATATTGGTTTTGTGAGACTTTCATCTCGCTTCTGACCAATTCAATTCCCACCGGTTTGAAACTGCGTGGAAAATGAATAGCTTCCGGGTCTATTATATTTTCATTTATTCTATAATTTAAATGAATTATTTTTTTTCTCCTGTATGAAGGGCTGTAAAAGTAGCTTCACAGAAAGCCGGATAGCAATGATAATAAAGTGTAATCGTAATAAGTTTGACAAAACGATAAAGTTAATATTCACACAGAGTAAAACGACGACAGGTTTTCAGTTAGCCTACCCGGAATTATAGAAGAGCTCGATATATTTGGGACCCAAGTACCCAGGCTGTATAGCCGTATAAGTAGCTGATGTCTATAAGCCGCGAGTTGTGAGAAATACGTCAATAATAAACGTGGCTGGAAGGTATGATTGAAGTTTGAGAAAGGATGCAGATCTAATTAGCCATAAGTCAGTATTATTCTAAGCCGGCAGCTACTCTCTCGTGAGATACAGTCGATTTTTTATATGCCCCACCTCCCACCCATGAGGTATTCACGTGTGTGGATATAATACACCTGACGATTCATATTATGTCGATGCTAGCTGCTCGAACGAGCCGTTATCGGTATAAATCCAAAGAATATACATTCGATATTACTGAATATATTTTCCATGCTCCCGCATATGTGTGTGCATCAATAATAAGCTCCCTTCGGCGACTCTGGACCAGCAGCCAACGAAACGCCTCCTATCACTTGGATCAAAGTCTATCTGATTTGCATACCCACACGACGTTTTAACACATACACACATCCATGTGCATAAATCATCGAGACGGTGCCGGCTATAGAAATTCGTAGACACACGGGCGCCCGCCGACCCAGTCGAGGTGTCAGTCCCTTCGGGGCCACCTACGAGCCGATCCGACCTCGCGCGACGATCCTTATCTCGATATCAACTCGGTAGGCGTTTTCCAGAAATAAAAATAGGTATTCAAAGCCAGTCCGTTTTAGCCAAAGAGCTCATGGCTTTTTTGCGCAAGGCACGATCGCAAAGTGATAAAGTTTGTTTGAAAATAGCACCCAAATTCCAAGAAAAGACTAAAAATCTTGATTCGAAGGAAATAGACTGTTCGTCAAGGCCCGGTATTGTATCTCCACAATTGACGAAGCTAGCGAGTGCCGTTTCTAAACCGGAAATCGGATCGGGTACACGAAGAAATTTGACATATTTGGGGTAAAAACAGTATCTTCAGCAAGTTTATTCAAAATCGGTTTGGCGGTCCGGTTGGAACTGTGCTCACAAGAAATGCGGGGGTCACATACATCACGCTTAAAAATGCTCGAAAAATGACTTCCCAGGTGCCGAAACGTGCTGCCTATATATGGTTCAAGAATGTTTACTCGATTCGACGTTTTTTGCGAAATCGAATGTATAAGGCACTCCGTTTTCAACGATCGTGCGTAATTAAAAGGGAAAATTCAACTGCATACACTTCATACTCATCGAATCGAATCTCCCGGGCAGAAAAATCTTAGGGGCACTTTGGGGCTGCCTCAACATTAGCATGGCTTTAGAGAAGGTCCAGTATAGTATCATCAAACGGGTACACCCCATCATAGCCTAACTAGGCTCTAAGCCCTAAGGCTTAAGTACGTTACTACCAAAAAGGCCCTGATCGGGCCTCACAGGTTAACGAGTTACATTTCTGAAAGGGGACCGACCTGAGCACGATGATTTCTAGGGAAGTCAGATGGGGCCCCAAAATGGTCCCTTAGATTTGTCTGCACGGGCTGCATCGTTGAAAAAATATTCGACTTATTCAATTCTCCAGTTAAAGTCGATCAAACGTTGCTGAAAAATAATCTCATGGGCCTGAACGCTTTCTGAGTCGTCGTGACGTCAAGTTTTGCAGTATCAGTGCCATATTTGTGATACCTAATTGTTCAATAGAAAAAAATAACTAGGAGATACAAAGTGCAGAGTAGGCAGTTGGTTTCCACATGAGACTTCTTATACTGTACAGTGACCTCATAGCAAGGCACCAAAAGGAGATCGTTTCGAACGATGTAACGATGTTTGATCATTCCGCACCAGTTATTTTGACATCTAAATCAGTGTCTGTAACGACATGAAAAGTAATTCCTGGTGAACCGAATAGTAAAATCACGTGTTTGTATCTGCTTTGTAATTTCTGTATTTGGATTTGAAAGATAAGAGGTGAGGTTCGTGGATACATTCCTACACCGTGGAGGAACAAGGGTATGGGGTGGTGAGTTAGGGGCAGGAGCTACCCTTCCTCCGATCCTGGGATCCCACAGTCCTCCGACCCAACGACCCGACCGGCGGCGACCCATCCAACCGCTCTTTCGTGGCTCCCCGCGTTTTACCCTCAAGAGGAATTTGGCCTCAAATTAAAAGATCTCGGTCCAACCCCAAAGCCCTTCAGGTCCCTCCCCCAACAACTCATCGAGGGCCGAGGGAGTCGGGACCGCGACCTCGAGCTGGAAACCGTTAACAACCAACATCTGAACACGAATTCCCCGCGCCTGGGATCCTCCGCAGCAGAGTTACATGGACTAAAGTAGCTACCGCCCTGTCAGAGTTACGAGCGTTTTCCCCGCGGTAATGTTGCCAATATCCCAAAATTAAAACTCGCCGGGGTCGACACCGGGCCACAAATCATCGCCGAGTACCTTTTGGACAATGCGACCACTCTGCGGGAGATGCGTTACCCCGAATGGCTGACGATCGCGTAAAAACAAGTTATAAGGTCACGGGTCTCCTTATCTCCGCCGTAGTCCCACGTTTTGCGTGGTAATCAAGGAGCGGAGAGAAGTCGAATCTTCGAAATCAGAAAGTGCATTCCGACGTCACCGCAGGGTGACTGATGAGGCGGATGCAGTCACGATTAAAATAATGAAATCCTGCACCCTCACACACCGTGTAACTATGAATTTCAATCCGCGGTCAGGGGTGCCACTCTGAGGGGTTGCCGAAGAATTACAGCTCTCGAGCCCTGCGGAGCCGGGTTGGGGTGTCGCATGATTGCCGTAATCCCCACAGATGAACCTAAAAAATGATCCTGACTATGGGGCGAGGGAGTCGGGTTCTACGAGCCAGGAATTCAATCTGTTTCTGTTTCATTTGGGATTTATGATACGAGATGCCAGAGCCTATGAAACTGTGACGAAATTTTAGTCCCGTTTTTCTAAATCGAATCCCTGAGGCAGAGTTTTACTCACAGAATGAAAAATATTGAAATCAGATTTCTTCCTGTTACAGCTATAGCAGAGGTCAGCTTTCCCAATTCCTCCACGTTCGTGTCGTTGGCTCGTTGTGCACGCGCCATCACTCCTTGGTTCAATTTAAATTTAATTTAGACCCCAGATTCTGGAAATCGACGAAACACTCTTTTTTCTATATCGAGTCGTTGAAAAAATCTCATTAGGCAGTTGACAGCCGCAACGAGCGTTTCTGAGAATAACTGAACGTGAGGTACTACGTCCAGATACTATATTCTTTCGTATCCTCAGCTGTGATCGCATGTGAAGGACGTGCCCCGGATCTTTTCCGCGTCCAATGACATTCACCCTGACATGACGACATGCCATGAACATATCTCGGCACCGGTTAGTCAATTACGTTCAATACCGGTTTCTCGTGTATTATACCGTTAACAAGCATTAATCAAAGAGAATCTATAACATTTCACTATCTTCAAACAATACAAATTTACGAAACTACGAAAACGAATCCAATTGACAACGACGCAGCAGAGTCTGACGAGACGTAATATCTCCGCCATTAATTGGAATTTCATCATCAAACATCTTACAATTCTACGGAACCTGCTTGGTCACCAAATACGTACAAAAATAAGTTGAAATTGTTAAACTATGAAAGAAAAAGCTGTTAACAGAAACCGAACGATTGAAAACAAAAATGGAAGAGCAAATAAGATTGTAAAGAAATAACTGAAGCAAAAGAGCGTAATTTTAATAAAAGAATTCACATTGGTATGATTGATCTATGGTATGAATGTGATTTCAATTCCAATTTTATTCGATATACATTTTGATTAATAGAAATTCATTATATTTTTCGAAAATTATACACCGATTAATTAACGATTAAATCTAAATGCTTTAGATCTACGTAGATCTGATGAGATTTTAAGAGATCTACGTATTTAATTTTTATGTCAATGTCAATTCCGGAAACTAATTGAAAAAACATTGAATAATTGCATAACTATAATGAAAAAATACTCACTATCATCATAGAATAAGAAATCGTGTATACGAGTAAGCAAAAAAAAATATTAAAAAAAAAATTGTGAAAATAGAACAAATCGGAATTGAACCCTCGAACTTCGGATTACCAAACCTGTACCACACTAGATGAGCTAAGGCGCTTTCTGGAAATACGTGCGTTTCTGGCCTACTTATGGTCCAATCAGTCCAGAGAGGCGAAATATTTCCATTACTCAGATCCAAGTAGATCTACTTGGCTTCAATGAGCAACAACGTTTTGCTGCGATTATTCCATCTACTCATCGCAGATCTACCTAGATCTAAATTTTTGTTTTGGTTTCGTGGCTGCAGCACGCATATACAATTGAATATTAACTATTGTCAATATAGTGAGTGAGGTCAATGTCCTAACATACACTATTCCGTAAAGACATTGGTCTTTAAACCTCAAAACAATTCTACTGAATGTAGAGCCTTATTTTGCCATGGTATAATTTCCATTTTTCAAGTTCGAGGACTTGAAATCTGATGAGAAAAAATTATCAGGCGCCCCGGGAATCGAACCCGGGTCTCTTGGATGCCAATCCGGGGGCTTACACCACTAGACCACCTAGTCGCCCGAAGAACCCAGCCTTCTAATTTAGTCTCATCATCTTTCTCGTCCTTCGTTTGTTCTGGGGCGCCTGATAATTTTTTTCTCATAAGATTTCAAGTCCTCCAACTTGACAAAACCTAGATCTAAAGTAGATCTAACGATATCTGGGTGGATATACATAGATCTAACAAACATGAGCAATCGAACATGACATTAGATCAATTCGAAGCTACGTAGATCTACGAAAATCTTCGGAGATTTAGGTAAATCTAGGTTGATCTACGATTTTCCAAAATTGAGATCTACTTAGATCTAAATTAGATCTCCGGGGATGCGAATTAGATCCGAACCATTTTTTCCCGGAGACCGTGTCCAGAAACGTCTGAATCCGCTCTAAAATAAAAAAATAACACTTCCAAATAACGCCACACGAAAAAATGGCCCGTATGAGGATTTTAGTCTACAGTTTCAAAAAATTCGATAACTTCGGATTTTATTACCTATCTGACGTTTATTGTTTAGTTTTTCTTCTGTATTCAACCCGTTGACGGCTACTCCTCGTTTGATTTTCATGAATCCTCCATATCAGATGCATTCTCACCTCTTCGTCTGTATACTGCGTCTCGAATTCCAAAGCCTTACGGTTTTGCCATCTTCTGGATAATTTAGTTGACACTTCAAAAAATGACCCTGTTTTATTCGATTTTTCAAAATTAGGAACACTTTGATGATTTTGCCATTCGTCGACGACTCGGTGTACAAGCAGATGGTCGATAAGATCCCGATGTTCTCTGATGATTCTTCAGAATCTCAAAAATCAGTGGATTATGAAAGTGGATTATTTACGATGTGTGCATGCACTGAATATTCTTGTCCTAGTTCGGAAAGTAGAGCATTTACAATGTGCACATATATGTAGGTATACCTATGTCAACTTTTCATTTTTAATATTCAGAAGAAGGGTACTTCACAGGCACAAACGAATAACCTTTCCGAGGGGGGTTACAAAATAGTATATTGTGATACAAGTGCGAGAAAGCGGAGATTTGACGAAGGTTATGATAACCTCCGTCAAAACTTTCCGCTTGTCTTCGCACGTGTGTCACATATTATTTTTTGTAAAAAGTGCATCAAAGTCCCCCATTTGTGACTCTGAAACGTGCTAACCGCAATCCCGACATGACAGCTGGCTCGACTTCGATCTGATTCTCTGCCGCCAGACGGCGCGGCGAAGGCGCGGCAGAAAGTTACTAGAGTGTTATAAATACGTGTATAAAGGAACTAGAGTGTTATAAATACGTGTATAATGGTATCTAGCGAGAAAATGAAGATCTGCGCATGCGCTGCTCAAACCCTTCTGTAAAAGACCACTTCTAGCACGTTTCAGAGGCACAAAATGGGGGACATTTGATACACGTATTACAAAAAAGATGTTTCGAAAAATAAGTGTTCTCCGAGGTACCCTGTCAATATACATAATATGCTATGCTGGCGGTTAATCAGGGCTGAAATTTTTGACTGGTAACGTACATCGGCGATGAAACGGTGCGAATTAAAATTTGAAAATTGGGTGAAGAAAATATGGCCGTCGTCTTCCATGCTTTAGGTTCACCCGAAGGAGAGGTGCGTGGGGTCTGTAAACTCCTCGCAATACGTGGCCGCGGGGGTGTACAATCTGCCTTAATTAATGAGTTTATCGGGGGACTAGAGGCGCCCGGAGTTTAGCGTTAGCCCTCCGAGCTTCTGTGCGAGTCTCGCTCGTTCGCCAGGAAGTGGGGTGTCGGCGGGTTGGGCTGCTAGCTACACTGAGAGTTGCGAGAGTTGAGCTCGTCACTCACCCGCCATTTTAATTTTCGCCCAAGAAACTTTCTAATTACCAACTTTTCTGATTAATCACAGTAATTAATTAGTCAACCTTCCCCCCCTTCCCCTCCCCCTCCCCCAGCCCTCCGGGGGAAAATACGAGCGAAGCGAACGCGTGCACGTCTCAAAAGCGCGGAGGCCTTGCGACCCACCCGATATGCTCGAAGCGCATTCTGTGGACCCGGCGGCATCAAAACGAGACTGACTTCACCTCCGGATCCCGGAAATTGGTAATTAATTTTCCGAATTTTCTGACAACTAAGCACCTCGGGATTCTCTCAACTTTTCCTTAAATCCTTCACCTCAGATAAGTCTCACGTTGGGCGCCAATAGTCACTATCTTTCCGCGAAGTTTTGACGAGAGAAAATATTGTGTAACGATGTTAATTAAATGTGATAATGCCACGATCGATGTGAACAAAAATCAAAGGGCGAGTGACCAGGTTTTAGGGCGTTGATCAGGATCCCTGCTGATTCTCGCACCTCTAGTTTCTCGGGCTGGTAAATGTGAGCAGGTTCACAGGTAGCCGATGACTCCACACTATCGTCGGGGCCGTTCCTTTCCATTAGAATTTGATCGCACTTTGCGGTCTGTGTGAGAAAGAGCGAGATGGAAGTACAGAGGTGAAGAGCAGAACCATACTGATATACCAAGACCGATTTCCGACTACATATTTTTAATTCGGAAATTGCCGGTTCACTAACAACCGTAACAACGAACCCTGCCGATTTTATCTGCTACTCTGATCTACTATTTTTATTTCTTATAAAGCATCTGAACTCTGATGATGACTTTTACCATCGCAATACGATTTCTCTCAATGTAATTATTAATCTGCGTGCGATTGAGACAGTTTCCGAACGTATCCTTATCACATCTTCTCACCTCGTCTAAAATTTCCTTGGGAGATGTTTTCAGTGGCGTAATGGCGAACGTTTATGTTAATATTTTAATGTATGCAGCTCCGGACTTCTAGCTGAGAGCTTGCAGGACGTGGGGGGACCGTTGAAGGCTTCCTCTGCTCGTAAGGTAACGTCGAAATATTAGCTAGGAGTCCGAACGTCGAGCGGGCAGTAAAGAACGCTTAATGTGAAAGTTATAGCGCGTTAATTTCGAGCAAATTATTGCCCAGTAAATATTGGGTGTTGGCTGTGATTGGCTTCCCACCCACTTCACTTCACAAGGTGAAGTTTTGTTCGTCAAACCTTTTTTCCTACGTCTCGCCCCGTCGCGGCGCGGCAGGTGTCTCGCCCGCTATTAGGCACGAGGTGATAATAAAACATTTATCGATCATGTGTCGAATATTATTTAGGATTGTTCAAGAGATTAATGTCAACGTATGGGGAGATGGATGTGCAGCTGACAGAACGACGCGCAAATCAAAAGTTACAGAAGCCAATAAATACCGGTCGTCGAATCGAAAATTAATCGATTCGGGAAGAAGAACTTATCGGCAGACAGAAAAAAAATTTGTAAATCAATTCCCTGTATATACCGCGACGTTGATCGCCGTGTGACTTGAATAAATTTCCGATAATACACCGGATTGAAAACTTATAGCCCATAAAATTTAGTCCTGCTCGTTCTCTTTCACACAGTTTTTGATTTATTGACCGAATAACTACCTAGTGTTATTCTCTATGTCGGAAAATATAACTACCGAAAGATTTGGAGAAGCGTAAGCGAGCCGTGACTCAAAAGCTGATGTTTAAATATCACTCATCTCGGCGTCGAGCCACAGTATCAGACAGTGTAAAATGATGAGGCTGGCTTCGCGATATACCACACTGAAAAAAAAGTATAGCGTGTCGAGCGAAACAAAGTTATGCTGAGAGCAGTCCGTTACTGTAACAATACGTATCGCTACAGGAGCAAAATGTATCGCTACATCAGCCGTATCATTCAAGTATACAAACGTCTGCTACTGTAGGTATACTTTCAGCTGGTAGGAGCTAATGTTTTGTACGCTGCAGTAGCAATGCTTGGTATAGCTGTAGCAGCGATACCGTGTACCTAGACGAGCGCGACGTACAGCTAACTGCGCAGGACTTCTCGCTGTGCGCGCGAGAATTCGCAGGAGATCACGCTATACACTGGTATTGCTGCAGAAGCTATTCCGCGTTCAGCTCCTACAGCGATACCGTATTCTTCGGATAGCTGAACTACGTCAGGCAGAGTTGTTCCGCTCGTACAGCTGAATAGAGGTTAGGGTATCGGAAGAAAACCGATTATAGCTCAGGCAGCCAGACTTCTTGCTATCGGAGCACTACTTTTTTTTCAGTGCAGGCCTAAGTTACGGTCTAGCGTGGGCAAGTATTGTCCAATATGAATCGGTGCCGTACCCTGGTTGCATAGCCATTGCGGAAGCGTATCATGGAACACTCCAATCGACCAAGCTGACCTGGTGTCTGGGTTCCAGTTGGTTCCTAGATTCGTAAAACCGCGACGCTCCCTTGCCTGCAGTGGGAGGCATCTTTTAAAGGGATTAGTTGTATAAGAACTTTGAACGGAAATCCCCAACGTCCGTTTCCGGAACTTCAGCCTGATAGCCCTTAGACCTTAGACCGAGTTCACCATTTTCCTAAGTTTCCCAAAGAATGAGACGTGACTTGTCCCTCTGGCACAATGCCCGAACTATAACGAGTCTTGAGCAAATTAGTGACTTTGATAAAATAGAAAATGGCCTGTTTTCAGAAAGCGAAGAAGATAAGATGGTCCCACTGTAAAAAAATTTTTTTTTCAACTTCCATCAATGTACTGAAAGTATAGTAAAATTAGAAATTTGTCCGTCAAATTCGAAAAATATGCATAGCGTTTCATTTATTGCGCCACCAAATTCGTAATTTCGCCAAATTTTCGTGTGGTTATTCTGTAATAAATTCACAACCATTTTTTTTCTTTTTTTACAGCGGATGTTCAATGCAGTGCCTAAATTTGCATGATTCCTCATGTTTTAAAAGACCTTTCATCGAACGCTGATGAATCCTAAATCCAGTGCTTCGATGTATTTCTAGACTGAAGTAAATTTCCACCTTTGGCCAGGGGTAAGAAATTAGATTTTTGTTGATTTTCATGATTTTGTCATCAACTTGAAGTCGGTGATATTGAATTGGCGACGTGCTAATATCTTTCTTATCGAAATCGAGTCCTATTCCGGCACCAGAACTGATTTCAAGAACAAAACACATTAGGGGTTAATATTCACGCGCCAATCGAGCGTTAGCCGCTGACAAAAATAAGTCCAGCGTGATATAGGTAATAACTAGTTCTGCTTCTTGTTCTTTCATTCTTTTCGAAGGCCTGAAAAAATGAGGTTGGCATATTTGTTTGTAGAATCGGAGCATTGCATTCGCTACGCAGCGAACTTCCCCACAATGGTTTGGATTGGTTGTACTTGATCTACGTGTTTTCGTTTATGCAAATTACCCACCGGTTGCATAATTGGAAGGGCGATATTTTGACGGCAGAATAAATGAAGGAGAAACTTTAAAAAGCTATCCACTACTGCGGTGCTGGAAACAATTCCGGAAGCCAACCATGTAACCTAATCCTCAGCCTGGAGTGGCCGCCTTCTACTCCGAGTGCGGCTACCATAAATGCCAGACATAACTCACCCCGAGTTACAAGCCAATCAACGGTTTCACGTAATTACTTCACTACCATATTCATTTGTTCCCCCATATGCGAGGACAGGGTCAACTCAATTCTATATGTTCTCAAAAAGTGCCTAATACTGTCACTGAAAAATGTGGTTCCCATGGATTTTTCCAACAGATTTAAATCGATTACATGGATTTACTTCAGGAATGTTTGATCATTACCGTCGAAAGAGAATATCCAATAATTGTCGAAATTAAACCACTGCAATGTAATTAATCGTGGAAACATTAGCACTCTATCGAGACGACGTATGTCAAATACAGGTGTGTATAATCATACCCTCAGGTATCAATACGCGTGTCTTCAATATACCTGGAGGCATGCGTATCTTCTCACCTGTAGATTACCTACACATTGATCGTCGATCGTTGGTCGGAGAGCGGTACGGTGCGAGGATAGACCGAGAAGAGACTTTGAGAGGTGTTCGCGCCGGCATGGCATGGCCCGTCGTTTTCTCGTGGTCGGTTGGCCGGTTGGACCTTGCCGAGTCACCGTGTAATGACGGGCGGCCTGTCAGTCCTCCGCGGGGCCCGTCCGAGCCCGGGTTCGGGATAGCCGAAGCGGCGAGGAGCAGACACGGACACCAAAAGCGGCAATATCTCGAGCGTCATCTCGATGCGGTCGAATGTGCGGCACTAGGCTCGTATAGACTCGAATCGAGGAGATATCCTCGACAGCCGCTTCGGCGGCGAACGTCTAGCCCCGGCTCTCCCTATCTTCTCGGAATCGACAGGACGTTTGGCATTTCAAACTGAACCAAAAACTTACTCTACTCTTATGCATAATATCGATGTACATTCGGATAGCCACGCAGATTCATCAAACTATTTAGGTATGCATTTCGGCGAGCTCCACTTCTGAAGGAAATTTTGAAGAACGTCAGAGAACAAGGAAGAGGCCGGTGGAACGATCATTTGCGCCGATGATGAGTCTTTTTGAGGTACCGAGAGTTCAAGATTCTACTCTCTAAATTTGAATCAGTGAATAGTCACTGATCATCAGCGAATAGTCACTGATGCCTCCAGTTATAAGTATACCACTGGAAATCAGTGAAAAGTCACTGATTTATCCAGTGAATTTGAATCACTGATTCAAATAGTGAAATTTTTACTGATTGAATCAGCTAAAATTATTGGTTCTTATTATATACATATATGTAGGTATATTCGATCCGGTTGAAGATATTCTCGAAACGGAAAGACAATATGGTATATTCGACACATTTTTGTTTCGCGAGTCTTTATTGCAAGTAAAGAAAAAACAGACTCCTAACGCAGATGAAACTTCTCCGTCTCCCATCTCGTCGGAGCGAGCCAGGACTGGACGCAGTGAAAAAACCTAACCTACCAAAAGTATGAGGAATTCAATGTAAGACAATGAACCGCAATATTCACACAATTCATTGATTATTCGCAAGTCACAAGCCAAATTGTGAAGAATTTTATAAATCCGCATGTGTACTTACGTTATGATTTTTACTGAACAGTTCACGTAGCTGAACCGACGCCCAAATCAGCACGCAACATATGAACGCGAACGATTTGACGGTTAGTATGCAGCTCTATAGCGGTTAGAGACTCGGCGTACGCGGCGCCCCTAGCGTTCGTCACAAAAGTCACTGACGAAACAGTGAAGTTATGCACTGGTTCAGCAGTGGTAAAATCACTGCTGAAATGGACTTCACTGATACTCCAGTGAAAAAGGGTTCAAGTCACTGTTTCTGCAGTTAAATACCAGGTCACTGATTCAATTAGTGAAAATTTCACTGATTCAAATTTAGAGAGTATGCTATCCCAAAGATTACAAGTATTTTGAATCATTGCACATCATTTTGAAAGACTTCATAAGTACCTCAAGAATTCACATTTTACCTACTCTGAAGACCGCCGCCGCAAGTTCATCAGAATATGAAACGACTGTAAGAGATTTCAACAAGCTTAACATGATTTTAGTAATCTCATTACGGGCACGGCAACAGAATCGTTCAACAGGTCTGGTATGCATTCGGATTTGATACAATTCCAAGGATTGCAATCGGTTTTTGATGGAGCGGCGTAATTCTGAGAAATTTGAGAATGATGACGTGATTCCGCGGACTTCTAATGATCTAAAATGATCACGGAAATAATGGTATACTAGAAGATTTAGGATCTGGTGATGATGATTGAATATCATTTCTTTTTCAAAGACATCAGGACATTTCATGACATTACAGAGTTTCGGAGGGTGGTGAAAGAAATTCCAACAATCACGATTCATTCCACCTGATTTCAGGAGTCCCCAAAGATTTAATGACATACACAATTTCCAATATTTGATAATCTCAAAGATTTCATCTTACATTGTTTGTGATCCTGACATTCTTAAATCAACCTAATGTCTTTGCTGACAAAGTGACGAAGAATCTTGAGCAAGTATATACTCACCCAGCATGTAACACTGCACAATAGCCACAATAATTCTCTAATATTGCTGACATCCTAATCCCGCAAGTATTACATCGCTTTTATCACATAGCGTAAATACGATCGCGACACTAGCACACGTGAGACCTTGTGTACGTGTACGACCTCAGGGGCACCACGAGTAGATGCCAAGGCACTTCATAGACGTCCAGTTTGCATACCCATACGACAATACACGCTTACCCAATATGCTTGTGCAGGGTAAATGTGCCATTAACAGGACCTGAACCTGAAGCTGGACAGTCGTAGTATCTAGACGATTTCAATCAATCCCGTGCCCAAAAAGCGTCACTCCAACTACTGGAACTGTCCAGTTTTAAGTGCGTGTCACGCTACTGCCACGTTTACCTTAGGCACGCTCTGGGCTTATTGCAGATACCTTGCCTAGCAGCGAACAGATCAAGATCATGGCAACATTGCAGTAATCTTGTGGTAAAATTACGTATGGCATGGGTACGTTATTACGATATAATTCCAAGACGGAACAGTATATTCCTGATATACATAATCGCCAAAAAGATAGAGTACCTACGTTATAATAATTAGCTCTTGCACTATTTCTTACCATCACCAGCTACTTTTGAATGAATGCTTTGATTTCCATTCAAATTGGAATTCATTATCAAATTGCGTTAATAGTGTGAGTGTTATAGCACTAATTATAATAAAATCTGAACTGTAACTCTGACAAGTCTGTGAAATTCCTGTGATGTATTCGGATGACCTACTATGCCACTGCAATGTTTGGACCATCGTCGAGCACTCTGTAGTATCACAGCACTGATCCAACACAATTCAGACCGATTCAGTAAGATCTTATCACAATTCTGCAGCCACGGTTATCCATGGTAAAGGAAAATAGCGTGGGTATTGCAAGCAATGGAAGCGACCACCACGTGTTGTCTTTCCCACTAGCCTCATATTCGGTACAGTGATGGGCGTACTCGATTACACTGGTAATCTTCTATCGTACTGTAACTACAACCGTCGTACCACTTCAATCAATAATCAACATAACGATAAATTGTAACTACCAGTCATTGAAAACTCGGAAAAAGTGACAAACTCCACAATCCGTGAACAAAACGAATGCCATAAATGGTGATTGGATTGGAATATTCTTCTTGTTGTGATGAGCCCTCGCTTAGTGTCTATACAGCCACAGTCGGATTCGATTGGTACTTGCTATCGCTAAGTTTCTCGGCGATGGAATCTAAAAGAAAATACTTACCGTGAGAGGAACACCTAAAGATCTCATGTGGCTCGTCTGATCCAGTGAAGACTACTGTGCCTGATTCGAGTCACGTTTTGGTGGAATTCCTTACCTCAATACCCAATACTCGAAGCTCATCTTCGGAGAGGTTCGACGTTCTCCTTCACCATCGCACAAGGAGATAGGTGGCTGCAGACGAAGGGGGAAGTGGTACATAAATCAGAGGCAGAAAAGCTTGTTTTATTAACTATACATCCATCGTTTATTCGTCAGAAAATTTATTCATCATACGCATCCACGCACGCACGCGAGTTCAACAAGGGAAAAGTTCACATCGTTTAGTCAGTCAATCAATCGACGATTTGCTGTATAATCTTGTAATTTATTTTGTTCCTGTGAAAAAAACCATCGCCGTCAAATTTATGGTAGAATATTATCGCCCAGAAATATAATAAAAACTTTGCGGAAATAACCGCCGCGAATTTCAAGATTGAAAATGTTGGCGAGATTTTCGTCGAGCAGTATACATCCGAACCCTTGACTCGGTGCAGGCGTGAACGCCCCATAAATAACTAATTGTTGCGGCTGAATTGCATCCATAAAGCCAACGACGCCGCGGACCTCCACGAGTTCCTACGACCTGAGGTATAAATTATGCCCACGGGACTCTGCAACCAACTCCACCTCGAAGCTTATAAGGCCCCGAACCGAAGCCAAGTACCGAACTTAAACAAGCCTATCCATCGACGGGGCATGCGCTTCACTCGCTTAATTAGTTGCCATTCCTGTGCCAATGTACACTCAAACCATTCATCAAAATCGTCCACCATTTTCAAAACGGTCAAAAGGGTTGATAGGAAAAAGATAAGTCCGAATGAATAAAGTTTATGAAACATTGACACAATTTTGGGTCTGATTTGAAACTCCAACTTTTTCTGCCAAGATTCAAACTATTGAGCATCAGTCAAACCAATTGCAGAAATCATCATATGGGATCTTTGAAAATACTAGAGATCGCCCAGATCGAATAATTGATTTTTCAATTGATGTGAAACGTTGATGTGAAAAATTGATCAGAGGGGCTAATAACTTGTGAGATCTTATTCTGTATGATTCTTCAAATCTTTTGGCATATTTTATTAAATCTTCTGAAATCATTCAATTTGGTTTTAATTTTTGAAATCATTTGAAATTATTCGAAATCTTGTAAAATATCTTGAGATCCTCAAAATCTCAAATCTCATAAATCATTAGAAGGCCTGTGTGACCTCGTGAAGTTTTGTAAAATTCTCGAAATCCTTGAAATGTATATGAAGTGTCAGAAGTTGAAATCATGCAATCACCAAAAACTGTCGATCGGTTAACCTCTGAAACATATCGAAGGTATCGATTAATCGCAGATCCCTATAAAGTCATGCTCGTTGCTCATACGAAACTCTACAGGGTGAAAACGGTGGCCCTTTTTTGTTATCCCGAGTCAAATCTCCTGGGAGGAAGTAGGTACGGATTGAGCACTCAATTATTGCGTATCGTTGTTATCGGTGCTGTCACAGCGTGGCAAAGAATAATATTTTCCAACATTTAGTGGTCCGAGACATCCGTGGTCGCGCGTGGGCGTTCATGAATGGGACTCACGCTGTGAGTCGTATCTTGCATCTCTTACTCTCATGCACGCCACCTAGCCATGGGATCTTACTGCACACATACTCACTGATCGCCGGAATAAGTAATGCCACTTTTCTTATACCGGGTGTTCGAGACTCGCTCCCGAGTGCCGGTCACAGGCACGAGGCATCTTCCTACCACGACAGATACTGCGGCTGCTTACACCGTCGCCCCCAGCCTTCGCAGGCGGGGGTTCTTGACTAATAGGTCGAGTCAGGTGCCACTGCGTTGTGTCCGGACCTCCAACGGTTCACCGGGTCCCATACTGTTCCAAAACTCCTCGAGTCAAACGACCGGACGCTTCGGGTCTTCGCCAAAAAACTCTGCGATCGCAAGATTCCCGCATTTTCACCACGAGTCGATATACACCATCAAAAGAGTCTTTCGAATCGGGGATTCCTGGGTTGAAACGAGCCAGAAGCCGGCCAGGCTTCCTGGTCCAGGGTTAAGGGAACAAAGGGGACGTTTACCTGTAACAAACACGGATTCCTCTTGTCCCTAAAATTTGTCAACCTGGATGGCGGTCGGTAAGAGTGGTAGCGATTACTTAAGCAGTAAGCTCGTTAAGTTCGACAACATTCCACTCGGCAGAGACGCGTAGTTCCCCGGTTCCCCAGCCTCCTGTGGTCCCGGTCGGCTTAGACGGGGGCTAGACGGGTCTAGTCTGGGTATTTTCTCGATGGCATTTGGTAGGTCAAAAATCGAGTGTTCTCCGGTTATGTTAAACTTGTCGTTAAAGTATGAGATACTAACTGGTACCAGTCGTAAAGCTGAACCAACGACGAAACGGCCTCGGGGCCCCCGACTCCCGCTGAGACTGGGACGGCCGATTACTCCGCGAAAAAATCATATTTCACAAAATACAAATCCGGTTAAACCGTGAATCTGCAGGAGACGATGCAGAATTCCACCGCATGAGAGCTTGGGATACAGCTAGCCGGAAATTTCGCCAATCTGTAATCAATTTTCGATCGCATGGGCGTTGAAATTTCTTTCTTGTGAAAACGTGACGGCTACTATAGGCTCTTGCGTTATAGTTTTCATTTGTTTATTTAATCAATTTTTTCAATCACTATTCTCCCGTCGACTTTATCGATTCATTTACTTATAATACATAATAGTCTACAAGACGTATCGTAAATGCTACAGGAATATTTCAACAGATTCTTATAACGATATAATGCAGGTGTTGTATAGTAATTGATAATCAATAATACTAATCAATAGTTGATAGCAATGACAACTGTGATAACTAATATAGTAAAGCGGAAAGAATTATTTTGCATAATTAATACATCAGAAATTATAATGTATGTAGAATATTATTAGCATTCTGGTATAATCAATAATAGAAATAATAATGAAATGATCGATAATTCGAATATGATCGTGTGTGTATACAATATATATATGTTTAGTAGATAATTGTTATACATGTAATATTTACAATTCGGGTACAGATATAATGATCGATCGTTACCTTAGAATTTGACGATTGTGATAGTCTATAGGTATACTTTAAATGTACAATATACAATATGAATAATAATCATAATAAAATTTTGATCGACGTGTTAAATTTGTGCACTTTTGAATATTTATTGTTTTATCTTGGATTTTTCCTACTATTGATAAAAACTAATACCTAAATAGTTATTTATACGATAATAATGACTTGTGAGCTTATTTGACTCGTTGTTTTTTTTTATTCATACGAGTTCTGGTGTGTCGTGGCAGTATCTTAGGGAAGGGGGAGGCTGGGTGATCTCCTGAAGGACTTATGATTTTATTTACATTATATTATAACGATAGAGGAGATCAAAGATCGGTATTACAGCAGCTTCTTCACGGTGATGGTGGCATCGATGAATACCGTCTGGGCGGCGGTCTCCAAGCCTCCTCCGGGTAATGATACCTGAAACAAGACCAAGAAAAAAAAATTGTTATCGATTTTGAATTTTCAAATATTCAAATTCTGCGGCTAGAAACACGAGAGCCGCTACGCTGTAGGTATAGCTGCTGCACTTCTGCCCCAGGGAGCGAACGGTAGACATTTAACATATGGGCAGCTACCCGGGTTATTAATGCGGCAGGAGTGCCGGACTCGGGTTCCGATCCCGTGGGTCGACTGCGCGGACTCGTGTGCCAGTCCGTCGAGTAGCTACCGCGGGTCGGTGGCCACCCGGGGCACGTAACGCGACACTCTAACTACTCTACGACGACCACGAAGCCCGGGACCCGGGACTCGGGTGGAGTTCTGGACCCCCGAGCCCCGGAGTCCTGGGCGCCTATCTCTGACGGAGTTATGTCTTCCTGTCCACTGGTGGCTAATTAATATGTGTTTAGGGTGGAATGCAGCGCGGGTGGTGGACGTGGTGAGTACTACGTGCTCGCTCGGATCCCGTAACGTCATCCGGGAGACAAGGCGGACAGACCCTAGCTACCTTTTTACCGATTACCGTCTAGAGTCGGTCGTCTAGACGACTGGGAAAGGGTTGTGGTTAATATTAATGAGCTGGACATCCCTTGGATTAACTAACAACGATTTTTATTCTCGCGATTTAGCGTTAGGTCCTCTCTCTATGCGGGTGGTCACGTTGGGGACCACAAGCTCTGAGCTTCCATCCCTTCATAGCGGTTGTAAGTCAACATTTTTGCGATATGAAAAACAAGCAATCAAAAATCGAACATTGGACCTTTCATGTCCTAAGAAGGTGGACACTGAGAGTATTGAGATGGCTAATGGGGCAGACAAGACGGTAGTTTTTGCCACTAGCGATTCGAACCTCAAAATTTTGCTCAACATCCAAAATCAAGTGTACTATGAGGTCAGAATAGTTAGTGATGAGAACTGAATTGTGTTTTTTGATAAAAAAATATATTAGTTTTTCGATAGTTTTGGATTTATTTTTCTTTTATATCATTCAATACCAACTTATAAGTGGGTTATTTGAAGCAAAAAAAAATGTCGAAATCAACAAGAAATCGATATAAAATTTGAATGGATTTATGGAAACCTCAGTTTCTGTTACCATGTAGGTATGCAATGAAAGTAATCCATGGTGAAAAATGAAGATCCTTTCGAAAAATCAGTTGTTTTCTTATCTTCAATTTTGAATTTTTGACTCGAAATAAATTTATACAACCGTGAATGAGATTAACACCGCGTGGTAGAGGCCCTGTGAGTTCGCGAACCTCGAGTTGCCGAAACGTGGATGAAATTATAGGAGATTTGAATTCGAATCGACACGCGATGCGTCCTGGCTCGTTACTACACGATGATGCATGGCTGGTGGCACGATGTCCCGGGGCGTCCGGTAGCCGGTCTAACGCACACCCACCCGGCCCACACACACCTGAGCACACAGAGTGCTTCGACGAAACCTCAAAACGCGTTTATACACATTACTTACACGGCTGTGTGGCCGGTCTCAAGTAATAATGAGAGATCTTAGATACTGGCGATATTAATTGTGCGCATCGTGTGTTGCACGGTGCTACCGACTTACCCCGATCCTCCGGGGCGATAGAAGCCAGATACGCCAGCAGAGATAGGACACCAGTCCCCCCAAGGTGAGACAGGGACCAAATTTTATTTATTTCTCAGCCACGCACACCTGTGATGCTCGTACCTCGACGCCATTTTCTATTCATCGATATATTTCATGTCTCTTGACCGCAGTGGACACAGTGGCAGTTCAGCTACTGCTGTACTACTAAATAAGGTTGGAATTTAGACTTCGGAATGATTATCGTTCAATGGAAAAAAAAACCCATTGGTCAATTTCGAGAGACACCGAAGGCTGGACAGAGTTCGTCCCCTGGCGTAAAGTCGGTGTCCCTTTGCCAGATAAAAAAACCACTTTGAAGATAGGATCTGGAAACAAATTACAAGTCTTTCCGCGTCTCCCTCTACTCTACTCTCCGGGTCTCTTCTGTCCCTGACTCTCATCCTCGCCAACAGTTGGATTAAAATAATCACTACCCGTTAGCGAGGGGGCGACGAGGCACGGAGGACTCGTTGAAGCTGTGTTTTAAATTAATACCAACAACCTCTTATCGGGAAATCAAAGGAATAGAAGTCGAGGGCGAGGGCTAGGGGAGGTCCAGATAAAAAGTGTCGATGACTTTCCTGATCTCTACAGATTTTAGAGACTCACTGCATATCAAGTGTCATGGTGAAAGCTCTACTATTCGTTTCAAGCTCTACATACACTAAATTGATTTCCTACTAATTTTTGATTATCGTCATGGATCTTCAAGTGATTCTGTATTGAACGATGAGATCGAGTGTTTGTCAGAATTGAATGAAGATAAGCAGAAGATATCGCATACCTGCAGCCAACGACGACGAAGTGATCGCGACACAGTGATTCAAAGATAGTTGTGAACTCATATTACCAAATAATTCAGTCAGATTGAACTGCCATAGAGGCCTAAATTGACTCTTTCCAGCTGATGTACAGTAGGATAAGAAGATTCTCTAATGCATTAATTTTGTACTATTCTTGCCTTTCTCGAAAGTGACATGTGAACGCGAATTGAGTGTGATTAGAGTTGACTGTCGGAGGACTTTGAGAGGATTTTGCGATTGTTCGAATGTTCAATTTTTTTAAACTATCATTATGTGGAAGCTTTGTGAGTTCAGATACTGCAACCCAACTGGGAGGAAGCGAAATCTCTCTCGTATGATCCCAGAAAATATGAGCGTATACATAATCCGAGAGAGAAAATTAAATCGCGGAGAAACACGAGATAAGAAATAAAGGGTTGGAGGAGGGGAGGATAGGCTTGGCTCCGGGCTCAGTTCTGGACCGTCAATACGTTGGTCTATCCGGCTTACGGTAACACCCGTCCGGCCGCAATTTTATCATCCGGCTAACCAGGTGGGTGGTTGGGATGTCGGCCCGGGTCCCCCCAGGGTTTCCAATTTTCTTTTACTTCTTTTCCTTTTTTTACGCCAGGCAGGCAGAACTCAATCTATGTCTCATTGCGGATTACCAGGATTTCAAGAACGAGGAGGCAGGGGTGAAGGCGGAGGCAGCGAGGAGCTGGAAGCTGGGAGCTGGAGCTGGATGCTGAGAGTGCCTGCCAAGATCCCTTCAATAAAATGGCGTGGATGCAGGTTCCTCTTTTTCTTTTTCTTTCTTTCAATTTCATCTTACGTTTTAGTCTCATTCTACTTCGAGAGAATAACCTCGTATCCGCAGCTGACACAGCTCACAATAATTGAATCTCGTGGTGTATCCGCGTCCCACTGTTTGTCACATGCTTAATACCGCAAATATTAAAGAAATTTTATTACCCTCTCGACTCCCTGATCTCACGGCGAGCTTAAGCCTAAGGACGAAGAATATAGTCGCAGGACGTCGTTTCGAAACCAAATTATATTCAATTACTTCAGCCTTTCGGAAAAATTAACCGAAGAATCGATTTTGAACGTTCAAAATCTGACTACAGACAGCAATCAGTTTGTTGCGAAAAAGTGGAGTGACGGTTCCTAAAAGTTAAGAAATCATCGTGTCTCGTGCCGTTTTACAACTTTCCCTCAAAGAAAAGAAGGAAGTAAGAGACGTTTTCCTGCAATAAACTTCGTCTAAAATTTCGAAATTGTAAAATTGTCCAGCGAGAGAAGAGGGGCAGACTGGACGGTGGCCAAAATATTTTGGACCACGAAGGGGTAGTAAATAAAGATACACTTTTGTGCTTCCGGTATTCTTGTCTTCGATGGCGTCCCCCCACGATTCCACAGAGAAAGCGAGAAATTTGATATTACGTTCGATAAAAGCCTGCAAAATGGATACAATTTCGAAATTGAACGCCTGATTCAGCCCTGAACGCAAATCTCCTCCGAATCAATCCACGAGAATATTTCCTGATATAACGATTGAGGAATATTGGTAATGACACGCGCCACGTAGGGACTACCCCGAGGCGTTCGACTGGGGCTTCACCATAAAATCAAACGCAACAAACACTCGACAATGAACAGTGAAAATGTCTCAGTGTCTGAACTACGATCTCGGTAAGCCGCGACACGTGTATGCACCCTGTGGTACACGGCAAACCCCACAACTCCATGCGCCGGAGTGGCGTATACCGACATCAAAGCACTTTCAGGTCATCCCTGAATCGCTACTCACAAATTGAACAAATGTACGCAGATAATAACACAATATACCTTTCAACCATTATGTTGTTCTCGCACGAGAAAACTGCTTTACCAACTAAACGACGGAGTTGCACTATTTTCTGTTTCTCTTGCACAGGCAACAATATGGTATAGGGTTCAAGTAAAGACAGATTTTTGAGGTATTAAGTCAACCGTGAACCCGTCATGTTGTTTTGAATCAGCCCTGAAGTCAAGAGTGTCGGATTCGCTGCGAAATTTGTACCACTGATTTTTTTACAGCGTGATAAAGCTATTCAAAAAGTGTGCTCTTGAAAAACGACGACACTGCTTTTATATCGTACCTAAGTACTTTGACAACGTATTGAAACCCCGTTAAGAGCAGTTACGTTGACCCCCACTACCGCAGGCAACTAATGGGGGAAGCAACGCACATGCGTGTTAGTCAGGGTGTCGGAGAGCTGGGGCCCCGTTAGCGGCGGTTGCTGTTGGCGGAGTTCTTCTCTCCCATAGCACGAGAGCCCTGGTATCATTAAATTCGTGGAACTAGACAAGACATCGAGAACGAAAAGTTCTTCAAAGGGATGACAGTGGGTGGAAAAAAAATGGAGGGATGCGACACTCTGGTGGTCTAATCCTCTTAGTGAATTCACAAAAAAACGTATTCGGTGGTTGTCGGGCGTAGGCGGTTAGTACCCCGATGCAAAATAATAATCCGCGAAATAATTGGCGTAAGAAGCTTCCGCCCGATGGCGGGTCCAGCACATCAAAGCGAAACCTTCTTTTTATCAGACTCGATCTCTACGTCAATTTCAATGATTAATTTTCAAATGCGACTTAATTATGTGGGAGCTAAGCCGTAACTCGTCCGATTGACGAGGGTGCAGAGCCTCGGTCGGCCCCGTCCTTCTGGGGGTGGGTGGGCGCCGCCGCCGACCCGACGACCGGACAAAAAGAGAATGTCACCGCGAGTCCGCTCAGCGAATAAAGCCCGTCCTCGGCAACCCACCACGCAGGGTTTGAGCCGGGGTTTCGATAGGATGGGGGTGGTCCATTGGGGCGATGGAGATGATTACACAGGCCGCGTGATTAGATGGCCTAGTCTGACGGTCTGTTCGTTCCTCCTTATGTCACCGTATCTATAACCACCAACGGGTATAGGACACTCGTTATTTCATTCTGTCCAGCGGGACCAACGGCGAGGGACCTCTAACATAAAAACGCTGCCGAGGTATTACGATAATGAAAATCCTAAAACGTACTTTATCTAGCTCTTACATCTCGAGTGGAGCGGCCGCTTCAGTATCGACCTTTCATCGTGCTCACACACTCGATGATATGGTATACTGTTAAGTTTAATTTCTTGTCGAGAATGTAGTGCATGTGTAGTGTATTCACTTCTTGATTTTGCAAAACGAAAATCAGAATTTAAATCTTGTAGAAGAAAATATAAAGAAATCGGTATAATTTTGTTGATGTTACTAATATTCTGTACGTATACTCGGTTATCAAATCTACATTGTCGCAGGCTCTGACGATATGGTAACGAATAGTGTTTGAACTGCTGGGAAATTTAGGTATTAAAAAAATAACTGTGCTGCCCTGGTGCCCATTTTGCCTGCATCCCTCGTGATCGTCTTATATGACAATGACATTGTGAAAATACAGACTCTCACTGGAGTTTTTACAACGTTTGAAACTTAATTTGTTCGAATCGAATAGGAAAGGAATAATAAACGATATTTAATAAACGGATTGATAAAGCACTGATTTCAATAATCGTCATCAGTTCTCATGAGTCCTAAACACCCAAACAAGTCGACGTACGCTGCACTCCAAGATTTGAAAAAATAATACTTCACGGGGAGTTTAGAGACTCCAAAGACTAGAAAAGATTTCAAGAGCACTTCAAAAGACTTCGAGGAATGATTAACTCCTCGATCATTGCAGAAGCAGATAATTTAGCCTGAAGGACGATTAAGTCAATTCCATCAACGGCACAAACGAATGAGAATGAGCATTAACAACGTCATCCTTCAAGTTTCTGCAACAGCTCTTGTGTAATTATCTCGCGTCTGGCGTCTATAGCCTGTTAAAACTGTCAGTGTTACGGGTCATAGGTGTTTCTACCAGGTGGTAATTATTGGCGATAACCCATTGACGAGGACACTACGTCAACGTAGAGACGCGTCAACCGCGATAGTCCGTCGGTTAGACAGGTGCCAAGCATATAACCAGGTATACAAGATATACAACGTACGTCGAACGTCGGGGTGGTCAGCGATATCATGTATACGAACGTGCGGAAACACAGACTTTGGCGGGCGTGTCTTGTCAGTTAGGTATAATTAGCGATCGGTAATTAACGCAGAGACCACCGCGTACACCGTGCACCGTTGATGCTTTCGGGACGAGTTAATAGCTGGTTAATTAATTTGATTACAATAATACACCCGATCCCCCACTCCTCCCGCGGCTGACGTGTGCCGGAGAGTATTTGGAGCGATTGATTTTAATCAAATTAAATTAACGAACCCGTCGCTTATATAGTTCACTCTTCGAACCAGTGTTGGGCGAATTTGTAATTAATTAATTACAAATTACAGATTACAATTTGTAATTTGTAATTTAAAAAAAATCCATTACAAATTACTTCAGTAATTTGTAATTAAATCAAAATCCATTACCCATTACAATTGTAATTTGTAATTAAATCAAAATCCATTACCCATTACAATTTTAATTTGTAATTAAACCGAAATCCATTAACCATTACAATTGTAATTTGTAATTAAACCGAAATCCATTAACCATTACAATTGTAATTTGTAATTAAACTCAAATCCATTAA
>JAFFZH010015912.1:63087-75051 GCA_018420115.1 Euura saliciscinereae
TAATGGATTTCGGTTTAATTACAAATTAAAATTGTAATGGTTAATGGATTTCGGTTCAATTACAAATTACAATTGTAATGGGTAATGGATTTTGATTTAATTACAAATTACAATTGTAATGGGTAATGGATCTTGATTTAATTACAAATTACTTCAGTAATTTGTAATGGATTTTTTTTTAATTACAAATTATAGCTGTAATTTGTAATGGACATGTAATTAATTACACCATGTAATTTGCTGCTGCCCAACACTGCTTCGAACACAGTGAAGCGACGGAAAGCTCCCCGGGCCTCGAAGATTTTTCCATATTTTTTAATTGCCACGATACGGAATATCGAGTATCGAGTTTGCACGCACCCAGAAGGTGAAATACAATAGCCAATTTCGGCTGCGGTAGCGGACTTTCCTTATTGACGGACAATTTTTTATCGTTCACTGATCAAATCCTCTACCCGTACTTGCCGGTTACTAACCACCCGTCAATCATACGGATTTAAAACTTGAATTAATGTCAAACACAATTAGTAGTGACGAGAGTTATATGCCTCAAGCTAGCTACGGGGATTATGTTGCTTGTTAACAAAATCTTATACAACGATCAGAATATGATCACGGGGGATGATTAATTAAACACCGTTAATTATTTGATGTTGAAAAATAACTGGGATAAGATGAAATTAGATGAAAAACTGGAATGCGGGCATAAAAAGAAGAATAAAACAGCGTTTTGGGAAACGGATTAAGCCATTGAAATGAAGCATGGGGTCCTGGTCTAAACACACGCCATTATCTACGCACCCGAGAACCGACGCGGCTCCCTTGCGGAATGTCTCCTTTAGAAACGTGGGTGATATATAAGACGACATTTTTTGGCAATAAACAGTCGCCGAGATTCAGCCCTCGACCCAGAGCGGGCGCAGTTAGCCGAGGCATTAGGGGTGAATTATTCTGGCTATCCGAGAAGGAAAAAATCACCTAAATCACACCCGGAATACCGATCCGAGGCCTCGATTGCTCGGCTTAGACTTAGAGGGGATACCAGATATCGCAATTCCGCGGGATTTCGCTCTACGCTTTTCCTAATTCCCAAATATTCATTCTACGTCCAAATTAACTTTTTGTACGTTGTTTGAGTAAATGAAAGGGTTAATAGATATTTATGTGGCATGCGCAAAAAGTAACTGTTTATTCGGCTTCGGCTCGCCGGGTAAAACCAACGGCTCGTACTAAAAACATAACCTTGCCGAACAGTTACTTTCTGCGCGCGCCCCATACAATATTTTTTACGGAAAAGGCATTAATAGTCACTTTGACGCCAGTTGAGTTCCGCACGAACTGCGTATAGGAGCTGCTGTAAAAGGTAATAGAGAGGGGATAACATGCGGTATAAAGACTTTATACCGCAACTTTGAACTTAGCGGTATGAAGTGCCACTTGCCGGAACGAAGACAGGCGTCAAAAAGTGACTTTTTAATGCCTGTGCCGTAAAAATGAATTTGCACGCAAATTTGAGTACAATTTGACTGTGTATGTATGAACAAAAAAATCTTGTAACAACGTTTTCAGGACTTGACATTATCTTCTTCTGAATGTCAATTACTTTGAAAAATTTCGAAGGGCTATCTTGAAGGAAAGACTCCACAAGTTCTTCTCAAATATTCGAATTTTCGGAATTTGAAAATGCCCACTCAATAATTGCTCATGGGTATTTTTAGATTGAAGTAGCATGTATGGCATTAACCTTTTCATTCATAACTCAAGACAATACATTTTTATTGAACAAGCTTCACACAATCAACAAACTCAAAACTGTTTTTTAATTTTTTCGACTAAACCAGCTCTTGAAACAGTCAATCCCACGCGAAAACTCCACACTACCTTTTTTTTCAAATAATTCAATGAGCTTTGAAATTGGTTTGAGCCACTCGTCACTCAGTAACCATCTGAAGTGATGTACATATGGGGCATTCCACGCCAACTCGACCAGTGTTAAACCCCAACCACTCTCGAAATCATTCCATGTTTTTTTCTAACACTTTTAAGAATTCTACTCAGTAAAAAACGCGCCCGGCGCCCTCAATGTTTTTTCTGATTTTTTCATCAAACCGTTAATTTGTTATGGATTTTTGAAGTTGATTGAGAATGCCTCTTTTTAAGAATCTGAAAAAATTCTCAAAAATCCAGTGGATGACACAAACAGCCCCCGTTTAGGAAAACGTGGGCCGAATTAAAAAAAAAAATTTCACCTAATTCGTAATGTGTTAATTTCAAAAACTGAAATTAACACAGGATCGAATTGTAAGCGTCAAATAAGGGTCATAAATGGTGAAACCGAATGTTTCCGAGTAAATTGAACCTTATTTGACGCTTGAAATTTGATCCTGTGTTAGATAATTTCAGTTTCAAAAATTAGAAAATTCCGAAGGGAGTGAAAAAAAAATAGAACAAAAATTCGGCCCATGTTCTCCTAAACGGGAGCTGTTTTGTGTCATCCACTGGCTTTTTGACAATTTTTCCAGATTTTAAAAAAAGGGCATTCTCAATCAACTTGAAAAATTCATATAACAATTAACGGTTTGTTAAGAAAATCTAAAAAATTTAAGACGCGTTTTTTACTGAGTAGAATGTTCGAAAAAAACATAGAATGATTTTGAGATCGTCGGGGTTTAAGACTGGTCGAGTTCGCGTGGAATGCCCCATATATATATCGTGAAAAAGAATATTCATAAAAAATTAATAATCAACCGATAATCACCGCGATCGTAATGCTATCCGGGTTGCAGTTAGTAAATAAAAATTGAGTTGGTCTATGGAACGCGTTCTTGAGTCGTATTTTTTTTATCTTTAAAAAAATAAAGCAAACCCTTGAGAGTAAAAATTGCTGGGAAAAGAAATTACTTTCTCTTTTGTATTTCGGTATCTCGCGCTCGGCAGTGGGTACGCGTTCACCGGTTGTTGGATGCTGGAGGGCCGAGAGGGATATTTGAGGGAGGTTTATCTCGCTCATCCTCATTAAAACCTCCCCCTCCCTTCACCCTCGCAGTACTTCTGCCATGCCTCCCCCTTCCCGCCTCTTCACAGTTTCCTTCAGCACCCTCGTATACGTGTGTAGGGTATACCTCGGGTGTTCCTCACTTCTACAAACCCACCCTTCACCGAGTATCTCCATCGCAATCCTGCCCTCTACCACGGTCTATTAATTAAAAACGGAGCGGCGCATTCCCCAGAAAAATACTGGTCAGTACGCTACAAGGGGCTGGAAAACCGGGATTCGACGACGCTAATGACGCGAATTCGTTTAATAATAACCTTGGAGAATTCGCGTTACTGAATAACAAAATTTATCCCAATTCTGATTGGATGTTTTTCATTTTCGAAAACTCTCGATACTCGATTTAGTTTTTCTTGCTGTGTCAATAAGTGAATATTTAATCGAGTAATTCATTTTCTTCGCCACGTCCAGACCGTATGGTAAAAATGTCGCTAAAATTTCTCCATCGCTGTAACAGCTAAAAGCATGGCGAGCTAGAAAGAGCAAGAGAGTGAGGGCTAGAGGGTGAGAGGGTGTTGGCTAAAACAAAGGGCCGGTCCCAGGATGGTCGATAGTCTGGAGCCGCCAATCAGGCGAGACCCTGGAGCAAGCCACCCTCGCGACGTCCCGAACTACCCCAGAGCCCAAGGGGCGCGTCTCCAGGGCGACGGCGAGCGCCCCCGTCGCGGGGGCAGGGGGGTCGAACTTTGATCAGCCACGTATATGCCGGAACTTCTCCAAGAACAGATTTTAGGGCGAAGGTCTTCCCCAGTTCCAGTCAAGTTCTTTGCCATTTTTGTTTGCTTCTCTCGATTCTGTTCGAGGCGATATAACAAGTCCAGAATCTTCGAGTCACAAGCAGCATGGCGCTGACCAAGCCTCTGCGCGATAAAGTGGCTTGATTAGATTCCCCCCGTTAAAGCCAAGTCACAACGCTATTGGCCTTTCTAAAGACTGACCAATCATTAGATGCGAAACGTTATCTGAGACTGGAGGTTCTATTCACGTGTATGACATTTTCTTCATTCAATATTTCTCATACAGATTCGTAATCAAGGATTTGAAAAAGTCGAAAAAATAACATTCAATCGGAACTTTGGCTCTGCGTGTGTTTTTTTCAGTATTATTCATCCAAGAATCTACACTTCAATGCATCAAGGACTTTCGAAATACCATTCATCGATAATTCTTGTATACCTTCAGAAGTATATTTATGTCAATATTGATTTGTGATCGTACGAGTTACAAAAATCTACCGTTTTTTCAACAGCTATTATCGATTTTCTAGTTTACATTCGGAGACGAGAAAAAAATAGGTATTCCATATCTCCGTTTCCCTCATCGCGGTACTGTACAGAGATGCGAATATTACTGGAATTTAACACATCGATGAGTGCATGAGAATATGCACTGTGCGAAGGTGTCAGAGCAGAATGATTCTGTGTACTCGTTGCAACGGGAGTTTTACAACCCCTGTGAAAACCTCCCGAGGGATATTTGATGCATGTGCAGCATCACGGGGTCGGGCGTGATATCAGTCCGCCTGAATAGTTGCAAACAGGGTTCACTATTCTCCAAAGAGTTTACAACGATTACAATTATTGCACAATAAACCCACAGCCGCCCCTAAACCCGTAGACTTCTCGGTAACGACTCCCACCTGAGGGGCTCTCGAGAGGTGCAGATGCTTTATTCGATATTTTACTCTTTGTTTGCACAACTTTTTTTCATCTCCACCCTTAATATAAATACTCGTTACGGAAGTTGGGTACCAATCGGTAATACAACGCTTCAGGGAATCGCTTTCTACCTCCGACAATTAGTTGCGTTTAATTCCTCCCCACAAATCCTTCTAATTAATATTCGCAATAATCTGAGATGTAATCTTCCAAAGCCAACGATTATTGTTCGATCGTTCCCTAGTAACGTCTCTGGGGTTATATTTTTGGACTTGTTTTCATCCATCATATACATCATCGGAACGAAGGAACGAATAAATTTTTTAATAACGACGAGTATCCTCGCGCTTATCAACGCGCTCGAGCGTCTGATTGGCACAATAGCCGTCAGCGAGGCTAGGTGAAAACGGAAAACTGGGAAACTGGGAATACGGGAAAGAGGTTTTCCACCACTACCGCTACCACTACCATCAGTACCGGGACCGGCACCGTAGGTAATTATTTTTCCGAGGGTGAGAACTTCTGTCTCTGACAGCTCCAACTCCAGAGTTCGACCTGACGGAGACGAGGCACACCGCGTTTCCAGTCGTCGAGGGCTCCCCCGGAGACAAAGACAAACGTCAACGGCAAGCATCTCAATCCGTTGGATAGTCCGGTCGGCTGAGCCCGACAACCGGATATGGTCTTTGGGGCGTGCGCCGATGTCCTTCGTTTTATACCAGAATTTATTATACTGACGAAGGCTCGCGAGTTCCAGATTCAGTTTCTACCCGTTTTATTTCGTTTTGTTCTGTTTCATTCGATTCGCTTCATCAGATACCCGCCGGGCTGCTACTGCCACCGCCACCGTCATACATTCATACTCCCGTATATAGTATCACTAATTTGCGTAAATTGCGTACATTTATTCGGAAATAGGCACGATTCATTTTCCATTCTTAGAACACACTGAGACATCATAATCAATCTGAGAACCTCATGGGGTTTCATATGGATAAGATCTTTCCTCGATTTCTGTTCATAAAAGTGAGTCTTAGTCAATCCAAGTGATGAAAATGAGGAAACGAATTAAGTGTCTCCAAAAATCTGAACAAAGTCATGCATATGAAATGGTTTCTACAGTTTTTGCAATTCGAGGGTGAATTCGACTACTTCAATATTTAATTTGTCGAGAAGAAGTTCGGACTTATATATTATCGTTGCTCTAGGTGGCGCCTCTAGCGGCGAAGATCATCCGCCGGATCATCATGAACACTGAGCCTCAATGTGTTCATTCTATCAAAGAGCACTGCTGCTCCTCTGAATCCTTCAGATCAAACAGTGCGTGAGTATCGTTTGTGGAAGAGTTTGACTATATGAAGTGAAAAAAAAGGTTAATGTACTGCTTATCCATCGAAGGATATTGAGTGGTTCCTCCGTAGAGAGAGGTTGCCATAAATGGACCAAATGCAAAAAAAATTGAATTGTTCTTCAAAATCAACCATTGGTTTGCAATTTCGACTCAAAATTCAATTTTTATGAACAACTTTGTTTGGAGGATCCATCGATAGCGTCCTTACCTTATATTGAATAAATTCTTCCTAAACGATGATCCTCAAAATTGAGTAAAAATTATTCACACCACTTTTCACTTCCAGGGGTTCTTTAATATCCAATAAACTTCGGCACTTTATGCCGTGCGGGGGCGCGGCGTGGCGGGATAAAACCACGGATGGATAAGGAACGGTAGAGTGATTCAAGGATTTAAACTGCGTAATCTGTTGGTCCATTAACCGGCCTCCTCTTCAGCTTCTTCGTTTTTTTTTTAAATCTTGATTCTGTTTTCCGATTTCATGGAACATGCCAAGTTGGCTGTTAGATCTGGTGTTCCACCTTGACTTTGGGTCGTTCCAAGTTCAACCAGAGACTCGTAATTTCTTTAGTCACAGCCGAATGTGGTCGTTTCTAAGAATCGTTTTCCTACCCACTGATCAGATATTCTATCCGCTCTCATAACTCCTGCAGAAGGCTACCAAATACCTACCCACCATTTTTCTTCTTTCGCTCTCTTCAATATAACAAACAATGTTTCAATTGTACTGTAGAAATTGAGTGAGATGCTTTACCTAAGATGCAGCTAATTATATAAATTTTTGGCGATGTATTCGTTTAGACACCTGAATTCGTTTGGGATGAGACAAATAAATTTCGTTTGGGATAAGGCAAATGCGTCAAGATAGCTCACAGTGATCTACCAAAGTACAGTTTGTTGAGATCTGTGAACTATTTCAACGCATTAGCCTTATCCCAAGCGACGTTACTCGTTCTAAACATGCGATTGTCATTTTATCGTAGTCGGGTAAAAAATAGCATACATATGTCACACGGTAGGAGTGGATTTTCACCTCGCGCTCGTGCTGCCCTCGTAAACCTCGCATTCGGCGAAAATCGGCCGGTTTCCTCCCGATTAGGATAATATACTATTGCTTATTATTGGTTGTTCAGAAGCTCTCCAGGAGAAACTGTCGACCAGGTAGACTGACGTGTCGTTCGTTGGAAAAAAAGTTTCTACCATTAACCACGCAGATATGGAGTTGCTCCGGGCGGTTATACTATATACCTGCAGTGAAATATCGCTCAAATTGATACAAGAGTTTAAAAGCATATCAATTCTTTCCAATTTAATTTTTAAACAGGCAGTCTTGCACTACGTGAGGTTCTCCAAAACAAACATTAAGATCGAACGTGTTTTTCTGCAACGTAACTAACTGTCAGGAATGAGGCAGTGGTCCTCATCTAAAAAAATGAGACAAAAATTAATTATACAGGGAAGTGAAATTTAGCCATAATACTCGTGACTTTTGTCCTTGGTTAATAATTTCGTGACAGGCGAGACGCAATTAATTGCAATAATTATTCTAAGCTATTCTTCACGTGAGACTTTGGGTCGAAAATGTTATCCTCGTACATTACAAGAGAGAGGGAACTGTGACTGTTGATTCTTTCCACTACGGCTGAGAATCGTTGAAAATTGTGTTACCGGCAGAAGTTCGTGCCTTTCCAATCTATATCATTTTATTTGACGTTCTGACTAGAAACAGGTGAAGAACGATATTTAATCCTCCGCTGTTTAATTATATTCTAAGATATTGGCAACTTTATTCGATACATGGCTATAATGGTCCCTGGGACCTTAAAATGATTTGGGAGGGGCTTAAGGCGAGCGATGACTCGGCCGAAACTGTGGTCAGTGGCAGTTACCCGCGTACCACAAGCCACGCTATCCAAGTTCAATTTCTGGTATCAATTAAAAAGTGACACGAACCGAGGAAAATCGGTAATTAACAGAGCGCCTTGTCAGTTGCTGACTTTAACTCCAGCCCGCGCTGATACTCACCGTCTAAAAAACTTGTTTTCTAACGGTATCAACTACGACGAACTCGTCGTACCATCTCATAAAAAATCTACCAAAGAACTATAAATCAGGAATTCCGTTCGATTTTATAGACAGTTTTGGACCTTTCATCAAGTTTCGCGAATTATAGTTATAGGCTTACACAAAAAAACAGGAGAAAATTAATCTTCATATACTGTACAAAATTAAACAATATTTGACCCGTAAAATTTTTTAATTACCTAGACGCAAACGCTTTCTCATCGGCCGTGACGTCATAATTCAGAATTTCACCACAACATTTCGAAAACCAAATTTTCCTCGAAAGGAAAGAGAGAACTAGAGGAGATACGGAGCATAAAGTAAGGAGTGGGTTTTCACAGCTGACATCAGATAGCGGACTAGTAACACTGAATAGTGACGTCGGAGTATGACAGGAAGAGAGACCGTTCCAAGCTTTATCGAAATGGGAATTGACAATAAGTTATTCACCTCCAAGTAATGGAAAATAACAGGAAATCGGCAATGAAGGGTTTGATTGCATAAAATTTAGACTCCTTGAAGGACGAAGGATTTTCAGATTTAATTAATAATTAAAATTTGAACTTTCATAAGGGAGTAGTTAGAGACACAGTTGTTGATCTTCCAACTAACTTGTGCCTAAGTTTCTGATCACTTTGATGTCTCAGTTTCTGATACACGGCTTGCTACAATTAGTTTAATGTTCTGAAGTGGGAGAGTCCAATAATTATGAGATGAGAAGTTGTTTTTCCCACAAATGCGACAAATATTTACGTATTGAACAAGTTTAGAATAAAAAGTCGATAGTTGAAGTCTCTGAAACTGCGACAACTCTCAAGCAAACAAGAGACTGAAGAAAGAACACGGTATTTTATCCATTCTAGCTGCATGTGACACTTTAGATTTTGGACACTGAATGAACGAACTTTCCTCCTTGATAATTTCTTGCCATCTGCAGTTGGACGTGATATAGTAGAATATAACGTATTCAGAAACAGGGCAGTTTACCTTACACTGCATTCAAGCGACGTATGAAACGTTTTGAATGAAAATGTCAGTGCAGAGTAATTTTCGGAAGGACGGGACACGGTTCAGGTTTTCATCAGTCAGTCGTATACCCTCTGAGATTGTAGATTATAGATTATAGACGGAGGTGCGAGGTGCGAGGTGCGAGGTGCGAGGTCAGTGGAACCCTGGGACCGCGAGTGATTCGGGGCACAAAGCAGCGAGGCTCGCGATCGGAGTACGGGTTCGCCCTCTCCAAAGCTCGTTACGGGCAGTGACTTGGCAAAGCGAGGCTCTAGCCGAGACTCGGAGATCCGCGGTTCGTGGCTAGGTCCTCGTCCTCGTCTTCGGCTTCGACTTCGTCTTCGTCCGCGAGAGCGGGAGCGGCAGCGTCTTCCACTCCTCGGCCCCGTCATTAGCACTGGCCCAAGAACCATCCTTAATTACTAAATACATGGTTACATACCACCGCGCAATCATTTAACTGCGTAATCACGTGGCGCGAAGACACCCGGGACAGATGGATAGCCACAAGATACAGTTTTAATCCACGACCCCCTCTTGTCATTACTGTTATTTCTACTCGTTATTTGATTAGCAAGCTACCACCTAGACCTCGGATCAAAAGATACAGGAGACGGGCCTGAGATGAAGATTAATTTTAAACGCTTATCATAACACTCTTATTTGTTGGGTGACGGATACTTTCTACAAACGAGTTCCAAAATCGCCTTGAAATTTCAACTCGAGGAGCTATTCACTTGTTGAAATCGATTTCGAATAGATTTGAAGTGAATTTTGAATGGAATTAAATCACTACAGCCGTGTGTCGCGATGACGCCTCCGCGTCAAGTGGATTGGAATGTGATCTATAATTTTTCTGGAAATATTTGTATTGAATTAATCTCGCCACGAAAGGGTTACAAAGTCGAAGACCCCTGCATGAAACTTGGAATCAATATGATTACAAAAGTTGTGAATTCCAGATAGATTGATCAGCTGGATTATAATGATCAGTGTGAAACAGGTTCTCTTCACAGCATTGAAAAAAAACTGCGTGGTGATCGATTACCATAGGCGATTCCCCGAACAAAAAACTTTTTTCTAATCAGTGCAGGACAAGATATCCTCACTGTAACATGATTAGTATGGGATTCATTTCATCACAAGTAAAGCATATGTCACTGGTTTTATACAAAGATGCAGAAGCGCGTATAGATACTCTCTAAATTTCTTGGAGTGAATATTCACTCTTAGAGAGAGTGAAAATCGTGCCAGTGGGACCAGAGTGAATATTCACTCTTTAAGAGTGAAAAGTTCACTCTTTTGGAGTTAAAGGTTCACTCTCTTTAGGAGTGAGATGGTTCACTCTAGGCAGTGGAGTGATGACTTTTCACTCCTATCGAGTAAAATTTTCAGTTGTTAGTGGAGTGACTATTCACTCCGCATATTGGAGTGAAAGGTTCACTCTAACTTTGGGGTGAAATTTTCATAATGCAGGGGACCCAGTTAGATTTTGTTGATCTCTTAATTCAGTCAATATGGTCAATATTATATCAATCATGACGGATTGTCATTTGACTGTGAGGAGAATCCCAAAAAGAATTATGTGAAGAAGTTGCAGGAGTAAAGTCGGAGAAGCAGGTGTTCACCAATATCAATCGAAATATAAGTTGAATGGACAAGGCTGCAATGATTTTAAAATTGTTTCCAACTTCGTCTTCTGTTCAGAGATTGGTTAACACATGAATCTCTGGGAGGTATTGGTCCAGCCGTAGTTCAGAAACGAGTGACATGACCACCGCGCGGCGCTGGAATATTTGCTTCTTACCGCGATTACCTGGCTGTGAGAAGCAACGCCGCCGCGTGGCGATCACGGGTACTGAAACTTGGTGTGCCGGAGGTTGGATCGATAATCGATCCCAGGTGACGCTCGAAGATTCGCTCTCTCTTGGAGTGAAATTTCGAGTCAGATAACAGTCACTAGAAATTAGAGTGGAAAGATTCACTCTATATGTCCTAAAGTGAGAGATACCACTCGCAAAATTAGAGTGAAAATGTTCACTGTTTCAACCAGAGTGAAGTATGTCACTCCATAAGAGTGGAAATTCACTCCAAAAAGAGTGCCCCGCGTTTCACTCCACGCTAAGAGTGAAAATTCCACTCCAAGAAATTTAGAGAGTATATAGAAAAGAAACTGCAGAGTGGACAAATCAGCGGTTGTCTGACAACGAAGTTCTTATAGGTATCGATGACGTGAAAAAAGAAGAATCAAAAAATGGAAAAAGAGAAACGAAGAAATCAGAAATCAGATAAAGATTAATTCCTGGAACCCTCAACGGTCTTTCGCAATACCGTGTCTTACAAAGCAATGGTATTCGTTATAAATATACAGTGCAGAGAGATTACTATACTCGCGATTCGCCTCAGTCTGATTTAGTTCAACATCTAGAGGCACAAGTTCTAGTGTGAATTTCGATTAATTTTAGGTATTGCTGTGCACAGGTGCAATGTCCATCGCGGTAAGATTCAGCCCCCTGTTGCGGCGCGGCTAACCTGATGCAGCTTCTCGAGTCAGTCACTTTGCGGTCAGGATCGCGTTCTCGGAATTAGTACATGTTGGCGGAAGACGAATTGGTCACGCAGCGAGATACGGGTTCGTATCCAGAACAACGCGAATCGCCACCCGGAGAGGCGTGAGTCTGACGCTCTCGCTTGCCAACTTTGGAATTGAGTCCATTGTAAAATCTGTGAGACGATCGGCAGGGAGCCCAAAACGAATCGAGAAATGAAGGGAAATGAAGTGATAATAAATCGCAGTGATCTATCTTTCAGGCTCGCGGACATAGGCG
>JAFFZH010015912.1:75151-109191 GCA_018420115.1 Euura saliciscinereae
GCACGCCTATGCTCGCGGACATCATCATCTAATTTTTAAACTGAATGTGTACCCAAGGTCACGTCGGTGACACTGAATAATTGATTAATCGATTTTAATCCAGAAAACCGCAACGAAATTTTGTAATTTTCATTGAAACTGTCGATTTTAAATGTCCATAACTTTGAGACTTCTCACTTCTGAAGATAGCATAACTTTGGAACATTAATTCGAAAGTGCATTCATTTTTCCACGAAAAATTACTTAAACATTCTGACGATTTATTCGTCATTTCCAACGTCAATTCAATTTGACGACAGCGTGATGCACACAAAACCTTGCAATTTCAACTTGTCGATTTTTGTGCTTGTTTCTCATAGCTCTATCTTGAGAACCATTAATCCTACACTAATTCGCCAATTAACGACCTTGTGGAAAATTTTGTGTGTAATATTACCGATAAGCGTGACTTTTGCTGTAGAAACGACCAGTTTAGAGTTATTTAGAAAAAAAATGAAGATTCTTGCAATTCTGGTGAACCGAATTTGTCCTTCTTTCCGCACAGCTCTATCTCGAGAACCTTTGATCCCACACTAATTTGTCACAAATCGATTTCGTAGGGAATTCATTCGGGTACGGTTCTCAGTATTTTATCGTAAAATCAATCATTTCCAAGTTATTTGAAAAAAAACATTGAAACATGCAGAATTTGATTAATGATTAAATAGTATTTTTTTCGCAAAACCTCGATCCTGTTGGAGACTGTACGTTACGAGGATGAAATTCATCTAAGAAAAAAAAAAAAAGTACATCTCCCAGCAGGTACTATAATATAAGTACCCGGAAATATTCAATGGCATTAATAAAAGAATCAACAAATATAACGCTTTCTCATCATTAGCGCGTTTGCTGGAAGTAGCTCGACTGAGCGGTTCAATGGAAGATTTTAACTAGCAATTTGTGCGTCGGTAATGGACAAAGGTAATTCGGTGGCGCGCGCGGCCCTTCAACATCCACGATGATGGTCACCGTTAGTCTACACAAGCACCAAGCCAATAATTGAACAAGATCGAAAAAAATAAAAAAAAAAAAAAAAACACCAGTCGAAAGAATCGTCGATTGACCAATTTGATATTCATCATTGACGATAAAGAAGCGGTGCAGGTGTTGTTTTACTTCTTTTTCTCCCCTTAATTATCCCAACCGGTCAATTAGTTTCGCTGGGTTTCAAATAATTTCAACCAAAATTGTGCCAGGGTTCTCCTATGCGTTAGATTTGACGAGTTAATCTCGGCTACTAGACGAGAAAGGGACCTGACCGTGGAAGGCGGAGTTGTTTCCATGAATCAGCGATAATCTTCCGAGCGAGTAAAATTACCGTCTCAAATGAAGGCCGTGGGGTTGGATCCTCGCGGCCTGTCTCGATCGACGTGTTTCGACTCTGAGAGTCAATTTCCGCCATGGATGAAGAGTGCTGCGGTCCCGATTTTCGTCCCGGAATCGCGAAGCTTTTGCTCCGTTACAGCTGATCATACCGCGTCACCTGGGCCAAGGTGATTCCAGTTTCGGTGAGGCAATCAGGAGCGATTTCATAGCCGTCGAGTTTGGGTGGGACCCAAAACCTCAGGTCTAAAACTCGAACTGTAAGGATGACGCCGCGCATTCCAACATCATCGGTATTATTCGAGGCGCTGGTTACAAGAGTTCGAATCGCGACACCCCGGTATTTTCTGTTTTGATACTGATAGGAAAAAAAAATGATCCTGGCGTAAGCTTCGGGTACGCCGATCGCGCCTCAGGGGCCGTTTATAAATTACGTAAGCACTTCCGGGGGGGGGGGGGGGGGGGCGCACACGATCTTACGTAAGTTGTATTTCATGTCCCCGCGATCGATATATGTTTCATTTAAATATCGCGCCAGAACTGCTGGGTATTAAATGTATCATGAAACCAAGATATTATTGATATTACATTATTAAACAAAACGTATAGAAAAACGGTTTGATTTGTATTGCACCCGATTTTCTGATCCGAACCTCAAAATCTTACGTAAGGTTTGGGGAGGGGGGCACATCAAATCTTACTGATTCTTACCGGCGGAGGGGGTCAGAAACGGCCCCGAAAGTGCTTACGTAATTTATGAACGGCCCCTCACCGCCTGACGAAGTTATTCACCTTTTTGTTAGACAAACTCAGTCGGTGTAGTTTTTTTTTACGGAGTTAACACACACAACAAAAAGATAGACAAAAACTGTCAAGGTCAGGACAGGGCCCTCACGCGGTACCCTAGCATTTACGACCCTGTCCTCTGCAGTTACGGTCGAACTGAAAGAAAATTCGAACCTGTAACAAGAAAACGTGCGAAGCCGATTTTTTACTCAACTTTATCTTCTTCTCAAACTATTTTAAAATGGTCTTGCATTGGCTAACTTGCAAATTCATCTAGGTATAGTATTCTGGTGAAATAAATAGTTGGAACAGCTATGAAATAGTACGGAATGCTATAAAAGAGGACGGAATACCATTAGATGGTAGATATTGCTATGTAATACTTGTGAAATATCATAGCATGAAATGGTCGTGAAGATGTGATGGGTGATATTTTATGCTCTGCCTGTGGAATGCGTTTAACTAATTATCTAACTACATTAAATTTCGGAGTAGTTGCATCCCTTCGAAGTTCACAATTGTGATCATCAGAAGGTAGATTCGGCCAATGAGGAATATGTGACCGGCTGATTTTACTACATGATAAAAGTAGCTACCGGTTTTTACCGGTGTAAGTCATTTTGGATCTATTTTCTATCTCCAGTTGTTGGAAGGCCTATAATCGTGGTCGAGAGATAATGAAGTAAAGTGAATGCTAGCCACTGGCAATGAGGCAGTGACATGGCTCAAAAAATGTTTCAACGTAAGAACCGTGCAAACGATTTACGTTCATCGACTTCGTGTAGGAATTATCCACCATCTTGAATGTCCAAAAATTAGAAGATGAATAAGTGCCCCCCAAAAATTATATTTCGCACTGTCGACAGATTCGCGCCGGGTTGAATGGTTGAATGTGATAACGGGATAAATTATGGTCTAAACCTCGTTGAGATGATGAAGAGAGTTGGGGTAGTTTGGGGAAATTGCGGGAGCGTATCGGGTTCCGTGTTAATAAAGCAATGGCTGTAAAGAATGTCGGGGTGAAATTATCTGCTCTCGGCATCGACAGATTCGTTGTCGCAATATTGGGGTGTCCAGCGAACCTCCCAATTAGCGAATGGAGAGGATCATATGACTTATGAGAGCTCGATAAATATAAACGCCTCGACATCCCTTCCGACGCCCGTGAACAAAACCGGTCCATGGTACCGACTGTTCTTTTTTGCTACTGGCCCACGTGATGGATGCTCGTAGTACCTACAGATATTTTTGTGGCTTTTGGAAATGAACGAACAGCACCAAAAATTGAAGCAGTTTGGTTTTAGCAGCGCTTAACTTTGGTTGCAGAGTGTCAGTATTTGAACTTCGGTATCAGTACTAAAACTCATGTGTGATAATAAAGTTCGTGATTAAACTACGTTAATTTAATCCGAAAAGGCAGTTTCGAATCAGAACCCAACTGCGTGTAATTTTCCCCGTTTAGATACTGCAACTAACCGTGTAGAATTATTAGCTCGATATCTTTTTGTCGACTTGATAAAAACGAAACCTCACACTTCTGGTGATTTGAATCGGCGAATAAACGACCCCTCGACACGCTACGGCACCGGACTTAATTAGATCTTCATGCCTTCTCTGGATACCCGGAGCCCGAAGAAGATGAACTAATGGCGTACAGGCGAAATAAATGCCCAAACTCTTTCGACCAACAGGATCCAATTCTAAAACCCTCTTATTTAAATAAGGTAGTCTTAGACTCACCATGGTTCGCAAAACGGCCGCTGTGTCATACCAGGACTGAGCGTTCACGTAGGCCATGACTCCGGAACACGCACGCTGCTCGTGGCGGTCCAGTCCCTGCAACAGACCATATACTCTCTTGAGCGGTCTCTTCTTTCCCATCCTTCATCATCACTTCATCACATCCCCGGACCTCATCATACTTTTCAGTTCTATCCATAATGTCCGTGAATTGATAGCTTCTATCAATTCGATCAACCCTGTGTAAAACTCCTGCGATTATGACAGAGAGTGGATGTCACATGCTATCCCAGTCTAGCCGAGTCACCTTCAGGCGATATAAAGATATAAAGGGATCAGACTTTCAGCGATATCGGTCGGCTGTCTTGTCACCATTCGTCACGTTCACACCTTCGCCAGTGTGAAGCCGGTTCCACAACGACCGCAACCGCTGGAAGGGGCCCCTGGAAAATTTACGATCCAGAGTCTGCGTAATGGAGGGAAAAGTTGAAACTGGATTCATTCAGGAATTGCGATTAAATCTTTTTCGCAACGAGGCAGAGTATCTCTTGTTCTATAGTGGAAGGAAGAATTTCTAGCCTTGAAGACGTCTCTATCCGTGCAGGCAAGGGTCAACGTATACGTCTTAATATGACCATGACTCAAATCGGCCGACTTCACTCTTGAAGTCACATACATCAACCTTAGCCCTTTTCTACCTCCTCGGCCGCACCTGAACAGCGTAGAATATCTTCACCTTCGACTTTTTGACTGGGAAGATAAATCCGTCCCAGAAAAGTGTGAGGATTAATCGACGCCGAGTTGAGGGCCAGTGACGCTCAGATCTTACCGCTTTTATTAATGCCACCAATTTACTAATAACCCGACAATACTAGGTGGATAAATCTTGACTATACCTTAAATTCATGCGGAAGGAAGATCGAAGACCGAACAACGAACCAGACTTTTGCACACGGGGCAAAAGAGTTTAGAAGCTGGTCTGCCTTTTCAAAACGCGGTCTATTCCATCCACACAAAAAATGTGCAAGTATTTCGCGAGGAGCCGTTGCACTGCAGAGTTGCGGAAAGTGGTGGGCGGGACGCGGAGGGCGTCGCGACGTTAGTTATTACACAGTTCATTAGGGACGTGCGCCCGCGGCTGCGTTGCCATTCGCAAGTCGAGAGAAGAGAGCGAGAGAGGGAGGGAGGGAGAGAGGTGGAGGGAGCGGGAGTATAGCCACAGGAACAGAAAGAGGATGCGTCGTTCCCTAGCATAGCGTCGTGGCGTCGGTGCTGGTTGCGCAACCAGCGAGTAATGAGCGGAACCTCAATGATGCCCAACAAATGAAAAATCCGTTTCCCCTAATTACCAACGGCTTTGGTCCCGATCCGCACCGCGATAACTGCGTGGCTGGTTGGGGTGTATATTGTGAGGCAGGTGTATTATCACTGAGCTTTGTGGCTAGAGAACTGGTCTAGGTATAAGGCTAGCTTGGCGTGTCCCACAAATCAGGAAAACCGCGAGAAAGAGCCCAATTCGCAGATTACAAAAGGATAGACGGACAAACAGAGAAACGGAATATCTCCGATCGGGTCTTTTCACTTTGACTAGCTCCTTGGACAAAATCCCCAAGGGATTATTGATGTAGCTTTGTTGCAGAGTCTGCGGCTGCTATTCTTCCCCTTTTCCATTCCTCAAATAATCGCCGGCCTAGTCCTCTATATCCGCCATAATTGAGAAATGATAATTAATTTGTTTGAAACACGAACGAAGGGAGAGTCGCGGCTCGCAACTCTTTCATCTCTGGACAGTCCGTAATTTTCACAAAGGCTTCGGGGCAATGTGGAATGAAATGACCACCAAAGGGACGGGGCTCGCGTTGTCGCGGTTGAAGTAGCACGCTGAGGTCTCAATCACATTACGCTAAAATTCAAATCACCTACGTTCAGCAGCAGTCGTAAATCCGCAGCGGGTCGATCGGCGTTCTGGAGTCGGTTATTTTGAAGCGTTCATCAACCTACCAAAGTTTTTTTTTTGGAACGTCAATGCGTCCGGTGAACATGGTTGACCTCCATTTATCGCTGAGTGAAACCGGACAGTTTTTATGGATTCCGGTCCGACCAAAGTTCCGGGGGACGATCTCATCGGCTCCCCATCCGCCTGTCCGCCCCGCTGTACGGTAGATATGGACTTCCGTTTCCTGATTGCATGATTTCTCCTGCCATTTATTAGTAAGCGTGTACAGAGAAATTTTTCACCGTTTTTCGGTGACTTTGGTCTGAAATTATCTCAGCAAACACGTTCCGCAGTGTTTCCTCCCCCTTTCTTCCCCACTCACGCCACCAGGGATCGTTGTTAATACGTGATTTGGTGGCAATTAAAGTGAAGTGGTTGAAGCAAACAGCGATCAGGAAGAGGAGTTTGAACGCTAGGGTCTTCAAGGGTGACGGTACCGATGTGTTCTCAACCAAGTACGAGGGACAAGGAAAGGACACGTCAAATATTTACCCCATTGAACACACACGCTAGTCGATCCATTGTTCCCCCAGACGCTACTATGTGTAAATTTAATCTCACCGAACGTGGCTTGAGCACACATCTACATGGTGAAGACCTAGACTGAAGTGGACAGAGTTCGCGAGTAGCATCGCAGCTGGACGGTTTAAATTCTTCCTATCCTATTTCGAGCTCCGAGATAGCTGGAGGATCACTTGTCAGTCGCAGGTGTCCCGCCGTCACACCTCGCCGATCAGAGACGGAATTTGCTGACTCGTGATCACCGCGGGGTCAACCGCGGTGACATCTTCATCGATTCAGTCTCAGAGCCATCCGAAATATTTTCCCCTTCACAAGAGTCGGAACGCGCCGCCCCGGTGACTGTGCGCGACTGACCTGGGCCCCGGGTTCTTTGTCGGCTGATCAAGAAACCCAGGACAGACGCTCGGACACCTGGACGCGACCCACCGCCTCCGATGTCTAGATCGGGATTCTGAGACCCGATGCCCAAGCATTTAGCACCCCGGGGATAAATACTAAGATCCCAACGCCCGCGTCTTGGTGTTTGTCTTAAGGGTTAGCCGGAATTAACACCCACTGGCGCACCCCTCTTTGTTTTTTGTCTTCACTCCTCTACCGTCTCGTATGCGACAATTAAGTAGGCGAGATAAGAGATGTTCCTATACCTGTGGAGGAATTTGAGGAACGTCAACGTCAGGTTCTAGGATCACTAATGGATCCACTTAACGTCTCAACCCGAGTTCTTCATCTCGGTCTCAATCTGCATCTCAGCGTTTAATAATCGCCAATATTTATTTCGGATTGGTCACGGCCCTCGAGGGTCCGGGGATGGGAGTCAACGCGTTAACTTGATCCATTGTGGCCGCAGATTAATGCCGCACAACCGGTCACACCGCGTGGGTGTTAAGACGTACAGATATATTATAGTCTCCGGTGTCGTACCTGTCCAGATACACGCATACCGACCATACCTAAACCGTTACACTCAGTCCTCGGCTCTTCGACCAACCCGAGAGCACGCTGCAGTCAGTCAAGTAATATAAAACCGCCACAACCATACGACGTAATTAGGGACGAACCCGTCAACCGTTCACCACGTCATCATTAGCCCGGAGTGACCCGTGCCTCGAAACGACCACGTGCTCGACGCTTGCAATGTCTTCCAGAAAGCAGACATTTCGATAATTGATCATTCACCTGGCCCATTCCCATTCCTATAGTTTGAAGCATCGGCTTCCGTGGGGTCTGAGGCAATTAGGCATCTGATACTGTTAACAATTTGGGAAGAGGTTGGTTGGGTCCTGTTCGAACCATGGAACGCAAAGGTGAAATGTATAACTTCCGGTAGCAGCCAAGGACAAATGTAGACATCAGGATGGTGTGCCTCTAGGATAGAAGGCAAGCTTTGAGAGTTGTGACCCCAGACCGGAAACCTATCCGATGGCTATCGAGTTCCGGCGGAAGAAAGGATGCAACGAGCGGTGAGTTAGCTGGTCTGAATCCTCTCCCATTTCCTCCCATGTCTCTCTATCTCGCTTGGATGAAACGGTGTATAGCGGGGTCGGAACGTTGCTGCAGAATTTCCACGAGTCCCATACTGCGATTTTTATTCATCGCAATCATTCTCGGCGCTGGTACTACCTATGGGTATGGTGCCTTGGGAAAGAGTCGCTCCGGGCGCTTGGAACCCAAGGAGGTGGCGGTTCGAGGACCTGTCACATTACGTGGTTAAATTTATGCGCGATGCCCAGCGGCGTGACAAGTTACCACTGACGAACGGCCCCTCCGCGAACTCTGGCCCTGGGGGGCATTTTTAGGCCTCAGGGGGAGTAGCTGAGGATACTGTTGTTCGAACAACATATTTTTTTAGCTATTCGACTTGATTGAGTTTTGAAAATTCATGCGAAGACTAGGGTTTCAATTCTTTTTAGCAAATATTATTGTAGCTTTTAGGTTTTAAGTCGAAGGGGAAACGGTTTCGTTGTGCTAATGGGAATCTGGCGTGGCCACGTCCCTCGTGAAAGTTTTACGAGAGAGTGAAGCGAACGGGACTTAACTTGGCATCTGCATGATGCAGAACGTGTCACATATTTTTCGCATACGGAAAATGTGAATGTAAATCCGTAATGGCGTTGCAGTCCACGGACTGTAAATAGTAGGTATTCGTATTGGAGAGCAGTTTTAGTTTTGAGATTTAATATTCCCCGAGAACATTTTTGCCTCCTCTTCTCTTCGCTCGCTTTTCTCTTCCACGTACGGGCGTATATACCTGCTATGCGACGTTACATTCTATCAGCGAATAATTTCCGACGTTCTTTTAAAATGTTATCATCCAAACGTTCGAAATGCATAATTTCTGCAGACGTATATTTTACCCGCTTTTTAAACACGAAACAATCGGAGTTTTATATCGTATTTGTGTCCTCAGTTCGTGACGTATATACAGGAACGCCGGAAAGTTAGCTGCAATTAAAGCTCTGAACCTATTTAAAAAATGCCTCGTGGTTTTCTCAGAGCGAAATTAACTTTTGTTAATGAAAATACTGAATAATAACCGCGGAATCTTTGGCGCATGTAGGTTGAAACCTTAGCCTGCCGTAAGCGTGCCTCGTCTCGGCTGGATTCTCGAGTCAACATAGCGTTTCGTTCTCTGATTCTATCGTTTCGGGGAACCCCGCCTCTCGCAAATCCCTCAACAGTCGAGGTGTTCCGAAACGCAATTACACGGGTATGTATGTGTGTACCGTGTGTCGCGTTTACTCGTGTCAAGCAATGCATGCGGTGGCGTCGAGTTTCTTCAAGTCTCAGAACGCGAGCCAAGAGTCCCGTGTTACCTTGGTTAAAGTAAATGTAACGTTACACTCGGAGTCCGCCTGCCCTAGGCACACTCATTGTCAGACCTACATTACGGGAGGCATTTTGCAAATTAGCATTTTACTCTAGTATCAGATTCGTCGGAAATAATGTCAGCTAGTATTCTCAACTAAAAACACCAACATGACAACACTAAAGATGCCGAAAAAAGAAATACTTCGACGTTCAGCTGTACACCACCAATGACTCAATGCAGTCACAAAACACACATGGTGTAAATGCACTGAGCAAAAGTGAGATACAAAGACCACAGTAACGCTCAATCCACCTGTGTACACCAGGGTTGTCAATAAGGCTCGCAATCAGACAGACAAACGCAATGATGGTAGCGGTTGTATCAATGACTGTCATTGCCTGGTGTTCGAAACTAGTAGATCCAGATAATTACCAAGAGTTGAGGATGGTCTATGTGAGTCACATGTACGCAAGAATATTTTGACATTGCTGCGTCAAAAGCGCGAAAACGGTGACAGGCAGGTATCAGTTCTGTCAGAATTTATAACCGATTGATGGTATCGGTGTTTAGCTACTTGAAGTCAGAAAATATAGTCATTTTGTTAGAAAAGTTGGCTGGCTAACCACCCTATTGTTGTAAGGTCGGATATGTGCGAGTTGCACCAAACAAGCTCATTGTCTTAGGTATAACTGAGCCATGAAGACCCCCTCCATTGTCTCGAAGTTCCTAGGTGTTGTGGCTTGAAACGGTTCGTGGTCAGTTCCTACCACCCTTCAGTCTTAGTCAATCAGTCTCTAAGGAGAATTGCCCCGACCAATTAGCAGCACAAAGCCAGTCAGTGTCCATCGTCGTTCCCCGATCAAATTCAAGACGCGTTGACGGTCAAAACACAGATCAATTTTACTCGACGCAAAAACGTCGACGAAGACTTTCCACCAACGGCCCTGGACTCTGGCCATAAACCATCCTGAGGTCTTGAAGAGGACCGATTCTTTCCGGAGGACAGTTTTATGGTGGCTTTCGGGCTTTGTCTAACGGCACGAGGCTATGTCAGGAGCTCCCCCACGGCTACGATCACTGTGCAAACCCGGGAACCGAGCAGCACCGGAGATATTGCACCCAATCGAGGCACCAACCGCTCTCGGTCCTTCCGTGAAACTGGCTTGTCCGTCATAAAACGTAGTACCGCCTCAGACTCCGACAGATTTTCGACGTTTTCTTCCCTTCCAATCGCTCTAACGTTGCATTTATATCGAACATTGATTGAATTCCTTCTCGGAATCGTAATTGAGTATCTCATTGATTGATGCGTGAAGCTTTTGGCGGAATGAAAATCAACCCTCGCAGTTAAACGATGACCTGTCCGATATCTGGTGTTATTTCCGACGTATCATTAGCGGGTTTCGTGGTCCATCGAACCATTATTTTGAGGTGCCTCAATTTCTGACAGACATTTAAAGAGACGGACGTCCGCGGGTCGATCTTGGCAGACGGAGTGGCCCCATCGCTGCATCGTATATGGAACGAGAATTGGAGGGATGGGCTCCCCCGGTGGGTCGGGCCCACATCAAAGTGCCTAGAGACCTCATCGTCGATATCGGGACTCGATCACTGCCGACAGATTAAGGAGAGGCTCTCTCCTGACCTAAGTCCTTGCGTTTTACGCGACGACCACGTGGTCGTCAATTCTCTCTCTATGCAAGTGTACCTAGTCCTCCGAATGAAACCGCAACGCTGAAAATGTCCTTACAAAGATTGTAAGATTACAGGCAACGGTTACTCAGGTTGCCGTTACCTGTCACCGAGGATGCCCCGCTGGTGAGAAGCTCGCACAAACTTGTCATTTTCATACCAACCGGTCAGGAAAGGGAAAATAACCCCCTTGGGATTACTGCAGGTGAACGTTCACCTCCTTAGCGGACACGGTGGGCAGAAATTAGGCGGGTAAGCTGGAAGATATTAGCGCGAAAAATGACAGCCTAGTCCGAACTCCGAGACATTCAAGAACCGTTCGATAATCGAAATCTGCACTCGATTTGGAGAATCGTTGAGGCGCTGGGCTAATGTGGCGTGAGATTCCGTGAAATATCTTCGCACTATCGTTCTGAGGCAATTAGCAGCAAAAAATTGTATTCTGCTGAATTTGGGTTTGTCTGATGGCGGCCCTGCTACGCGTACTAATGCGGCCAGCGTGCGTCGGCATTTCCTGGCTCTGGTGTTCCTGCCGTTAGACAATAGAGAGTAGAAACGTGCCTCGCGAAAGCTACCAGTGAAAATTGCTGATTTAACGACAACAATTCGTTTGACCGTACCGCAGAGCTTCGTCTTCATTTTGCCAGGTCGGATGTTTCCACTTCCTAGAAAATACCCTGGCATCGACGAGGCTAACCGCGAGGCACACGTTTCTGCGCGTTCTACAACCAAACCTGCAAACGGATCCTCGGGGGTCGAAATAGTCCATCCAGACTTGTTAATTCTCCAAGTTTTAGAGTCTAAGACAATATAAAACAGCTGTTTAGTTGATTACTCGCCAGGCGCCGGACGCCCACGAAGACAATCATAATGGACGAACGCGTATGTGATTGTGTGTTGATACCAATGTAGGGCTTCACGTTGTGAAGAGTAGGCGAGACTATTGGGTGGTTGCTACGAGTTTTAATTTCGAATTTCGGAGCCATAATGGCGGAGTGACCTCGGCTGTGACGTGGGCGAAGGTGAATCGTTGTTTTTTTTTTCAATATTTTGTTCGTTTTTTTTCTCAAGTCTCGATAATTGGCTGGCACCGATGTGAATTTTTAAGAGATCCTAAAGAGCGTCGCGGGCTAGGGAGCCGCTAATACGTAGGGAAAACAATTTTTAGCAGATTTTTGAAATTCTTAAACAAACATTGAGAGTGGGTACGGTACGGTTCGTACATCCACCGAACAGAAGAGTTATTGAGCAAGAGGCAGGTGGCGCGCCCAGACCCAAACCCGTAGTAATTATTCCACGCCCACGCAAACGGACCCCGTTCTAGAGTGTAAATCTTATTACTGTGAACAGAGCCGAGCGATTAGCATCCTTATTTCAAACGGTACGAATAGGTACCTGCCTATTTCGTTACGTCGAATACTCACTCGTTCAGCGTTAATACTGTAATCGACGACACCTACACCCAGACGTAATTTGCAATACCAAAGCAATCCTATTTCCCTTCAAATCTGATTACAAATTTCCGTTGTGAGCCTCCTGAATCATAAATCAGAAGTTTTATCCAAACACGAGACTAGTCAACTTACTCTACCTACTTACATTTTATTGTGAGAGCAATTAATCGATAAAGGTAATTCTATTTGTTCTAGAAATTTACCTACTACTTTCTGTTAAATTTGAGTATTTCAATAGTTTTCGAAGGAATATAATCAGTTAGTATTTCTTCTTTTCAGTTCGAACAACAATCATGGCTTTCACGACGGATGGAAATTAACTGAGTTATGACGTCACTCATGATGTGTCTAGCAAAAATACTGAAAGTCATTTACCTATGACTTTCGTAATTGTTACCTTCAACGGAGAAAGAAAAGTACGCACTAATTATTTTAAGTTACTCTACCGAATGCACTCATAAAGGTTTGAAGGAAACTTCTAAGATAAAGAATAATTCAATAACATACAATACAAATGTTTATTAAATAAGAGAATATGTTTTCAAATTCAAGGAAATATTGTTATTTATTAGCTGGTTTGCTGCGCCATATTCATAATTTTGCAAGGCTTTTGTGCAACCATATCCCAAGTTTTGGAGATTCAATTCAAGAAATATTATAAATCTTTTTGGCGTATCAGTATCATTTCAAATTGATATAATACATTAATTTTCGGTCTGTAGACCGATGTCGTCTGTTTTGGCGATGCCGAAGGGGACTCAAATTAAAAAAAACGTTACACCGTGGAGTATTGATAGACTCCAGGATATCGAATCCGCAGTATGATATTCCATAACTTCTTGAACTAGTCTTTCTTTCACATCGTCCATGGTAAGTTCAGTAACCCAACAAGTACTTTTACTTTTGTGATCGTAGATAGATATCTGGTCAATAACTGATTCAAACCTCTATATGTGAGGAGGTCGTAGTTACGAAGAAACTAAATAGCTGGTTTAATAAGAACCGGATAGTAAAAAGGAAAGAAAAACAGTAAGTAAATTGGCAAAAGTACTTTTCTTACTTAATTACGTTCCCTCGGGGAAGGGGAGGGGAAGAAGCTACAACCGATGAATGGTTGCTGATTGGTAACGCGACTCGTTCGGTCACCATCAAGACTGACTTATGCCGAGGGCGCCGCATCTTTTAAACTTGCCAATAAATCGTTTCAGGTAGCAAACTGTCGACCCTTCGTTTCGAGGTGTGATGCTCATTTGTCCGATGATCTTGCACTTTTCATTTTTACTGTCTCTTCTCTTTTTTTTCTGTTACTTATTTTTCAAACGCGGTAAACAACGAGACCTTGAACATAGATGACAACGATACGTACACACAAATTATCGCCATAGTGCTGAGTAGCGCGTGTGTAATATATTCCGTCTAAAATTTCATACATTCTTATTTTCACCAGCTTTTCATGTTAATAACACACTTTGTAAACTTTGATGACATGAATAACCTCCTGCTAACAACTCGTCAAATTAACTCCAAACTCAAGCATTTAATCTGTGTTTAACGCAAAAAAACAGAAATGAAAGAAACACTTTGGCCACATGTAGGATTTGAACGATCGACCTATAATCGTCGATTTTTCAATCAGCTACTTATTCTGAAATGTTCAAAATACAGTTTTTTTTTTTTGTAAATGCGGATAATGCGATGAGAGGTTCACGCGAATTCGGTAAAGGTCGAAATCTTAGCCTCGTGAACCGCATCCGATTAATTAACCAAGCATTGTCGCCGCACGGCTAAACGCTTTAATCAATGTCATCGGGCCAATTTCCGTTCACCGCTAGCCTCTGTCAGCCTCCGTTGGCCTCGGCCACGTCCCATCCTCTCCATCGCCGACATCCCCTCACCCATAGTCAGGCAGGTCGTCAACGCTATCGCGGTTTATACTCGACAGGAAATTACGTAGTCGAGACCAAAATTAGGTAGGAAGTTGTAATTCATCAATTTTTATCTTTCCTTTTGTTTTAGAAGAACAATTTTTCATCTATTATTCGCGAGAATTTTCAAACCGAATTCTCAATATCCAATCGACACAATTAGAGATAAAGGAAACCCTGAAAAACGGAAAGGAGATTTGGCTAATTAATATTGATGACTGATTCATATGAATGCGGAACTAATTACCGATATCAATGAATGTTCACATTTCTTCGGTATGGACAGTTACTCGATTCGATTACCTCCGTAATAAAATCAAATCAGTAAGCAATAAAATATTTATAGAATCGTTTACGCCGCTTACAGCCGGTGGCTTCGGTTTCACCCCAGGGGTAACCGTGTCCCCAGTGGTTATTCGCTGTTTACCCTCAACGTCCCCAAGGCCTTCTTCTACCGCCACGCACGAGCTACTGCCTCGTGCGTTAATCGCACCCCCGAACCTCCAGCCCCAACCCCCAACGGGTAGCATATGTTACCTTGCAAATATATTTGGAAGCCTCGAGTAGGTCTTGTCTCTGCTATTGTTTCTCTTTCCTGTTACTAATATTCTCGCGTTTTATGCCGCAGGTTCGAAAAAAGACGCGGATTGTTCGAACCGTTGTAGTCAGATAATTGACACACTGACAGCGAGCGGAACGGGGTTTCGAATTTTTTTTCACCTCAAACCGGGAAAAGGAACCATTGATTAGTGTAATATTGGTCAAACGGACTCTGTCGACCCTGCGATTGAAGACTTTGGCACAAGAATAGGGGAATTCACATTTATCTGATTTTATTTGAAGAAGACAAGGACAATAATCTGTTCAAGTAACTCAATTCGTCGCTCAATCAAAACTAAGTACAATATATGAAAAGGGAGAGTGTTATATAAGAAAATCTACTATGTCCTCGAATTTTTTAAAATAGTCACTCGATCCGAGTGTGGAATAAAAAATAGCCTTTCAATTTTTGGATTTCACTAAATTCGAGGAACTGTCCTCGATCAAAAATTCTTCAGAGCCAAAAAAAAAAATTCAAATGAAAAAAGACTTTGATACTTGATGTGGATTTTCGTTCACTGTCACACTAAAGGAAATTTCTACCACTATTAGACCGATTTTATTCGCAAGAAGAGCGTGGGGTGGATGTTCAAGTAACAAATATGGCTCATGAAGTCTAGGCATAGTTTTAAAATTAGAAGAAAGTAGACTGTAAGTTTATGCTCCGCCATGCAATAATCAGTCGCGATTCATCGCCCCAATAATAATCGCAGTGTGTAATCAACCTATGACGTAAGTACAATATACGTTTCCAATTCGTCGAGGGGTTATTGCTCCTGCGCAGTTAAGGGAGGCGGTTACAACCTCACCGTATCAAATCGTAGCACCATTGAGATTGGACACGGGCTAGTGTCCGCGGTTCGATCCATCCACCCATCAGTTCTCGACGATGTCAAAGATTGAAAAATAAGAGTGAGCGAACCCTCGTGTCTATTACAGCCCCCAAAGCAGCTGGGTGCCTAGGTGGCATCGCGTCCGATGCAGCTGCATCAAAAATGCGCGATTTTCGGGGAGTCTATCCGATCCTCTCCTCTCTTCCATAATCGAGGTACACGTCTTTTGCCCCCCGTTAAATCGGAGTTGCTGCATCAATCCTTTCGCGGTTGTCGATTATTCGATTAGACACGGTTAAGATTCGAGTGGTTTCGGCTGTCGCGAATACAGCTCACACACAGTCTGTGTGTTGGGAGTTTCAGAGCCATCTATAGATACATATGGAAAAAAAAGTGTATGAAAAACTCGTTAGGCACTCGTCACGCATGGGGATCTAATTAGCACGGTACCGTGCCGATATGCAGGCGGAATTTCTTTTTTCTCCTCGCCCGTATCTCTCACTGCCACAAAAGGTCGGTGAACTAGTCGGGCAATTCGCGATCTGATCGACTGTAACAGGATCATCCTAAAACGAATAAGCGACAGCTATGCTGGGCAAGAAACATATCGAGGTACCAGTCTTAGGTTTAGGGATGATCACGAGGAAATCCATTAGATAGTTTGACGCCTCTATTAGCTCGACATCCGTCCACCCACGTGATCGACCAGAACGGAAAAACTCTTGTCGGAGATCAACTGCCGCTCAGATATCTCAATCTCACCTGAGGTTATGGAAGAGAGGGTAGAAAAAACTTGATGGGGGATGTCGAAGAGTTTCGGCGTTCCGAGGAGCAATTAACTTACTTTAGTTTCAAGTGACTCCCGATTCCAAATGCTTCTTAGTCACTTCCAAAGAAACTCAGAATTCTAGGAAGTATTAAAAGATTCCCAAGGAAATGACGGTGAAGAATTTCAGGGAATTCCAAAGTCCGCCAAAATATGTTGATATCCCGAAAACCTCCAGAAAAAAAAACAGGAATTTCAGAGAAAGATCTTCAAAGACTGACTTTTCGGGTATTAGTTTTAGTAAGATCTACAATGAACTTGAAAAAATTATCATAAATTGTTACAAATGTCAAAGAATTAACCGAATTCAAAACCATCCCAAAAAATAAAAAATAAAACTTCCGAGTTGTTCGAAAAATTCCGAAGAGTCGCAAGCCTAGGATTTCAAAGAATATCGTACCTACAAAGGACTTTCCCAATTGAATAGCCTCCCTTTTTTTGTTTCATTCAAGAATAAGACTGAATTCTGTTTGTATCATCAAGACAAGAAAAGAAATGTCAGAATGGACGATATCTGGTGTAAAACAATACCCTAGGGGTGGATAAAATTTGCCGATGACACCGGGATATGGGGCGAAGCAGCCCCTAATGGCGCGATGATTGACTTCCAAGAGGGCAACATTTATGAATTAGCTATGACGCTAAGTGTTTTGTTGCTGACGTCAGGTTGATATTATGTTCCTTTTAGTCGTGATTTATTTTTTTCGGTGAAAAAAAAAATCTTTTTAAGATATTTATTTATGGATTTTGTGTTCTCTGACGACTTCGCTGTTGAATATGCCTCGAAGTATTATGAGATTTCGCGGTATTGTTAAGACGGACGTTAAAAAATGCAACAACCTGAGGTGAAATTAACATTCCGAGAAATAATAAAATATAATTTATGCTAATCCGTGGCAAAAGACCAAAAATTAAATGGCAGGGTGCACGATGCCGTTCACTGCGTTTATTTTGCTCATAACTATACACGGACGGACGTCTCACTCCCGCTATAATCGAAACGCCTTGCATATTCGCCATTCCCGATACAGAAAGCTGTTGATTCCCCCATGGTTTAACGGACCTTATTTCAGGTAATCCTCAAACCGAAACTGCGGTCGTAGCCATGTTCGAAAAATTTCAAAGTTTGTTTCGTTCATTCTTTCAGAAATGCCAAGGTTATCCTTCACCCTTTTTTTACTTACTGCAAAACTGCTTTTGTTCTGTTCTCATTTTATTATTCTAATATTCTTGTTTGCAACTATTATAATACGGCATCAATCAAGACGAATTTAACGACCTTTCATCAAAGATCATCTTTTCTATTTGGTCGAGAGTTACTCAGCCGTGAAGTGCACGTGATCCATTATACTGAAATTAATGGCCATTCGAGGAAAAGTGATTTTCTATTATTATAGAGCGATACACGGAATTTATATTGTTCCATCAGCCAGAAGAAAAATACGATGAAATAAATGAACAACATAAATAACAGAATTTATTGTGTCGAAACAGAAAAGGTCAGTTCACTTTCGGTATAGTAGCCCGCATTTTTCAAACGTTAATAAAACCTGGACACGTTGATCGACCATCAAATTTTTTTGTTTCAATAAAAGACGAAAAGGATGAAACTTTCTTCACTCGTTTCAATATAGAACAAATCATCTCTTCCCGTTCACACAAAACGAAAACAAGACCATTGACCACACTAATTCTGTTGCTGTTCCAAAAAGCGCACTTTTGCATAAAAAACAGTCCGTTATATCTAAGTTAGTGTCTTGTAGTCCCGGGAAAAAATCAGTTCGATCTATATGCTTTAGATCTACGTAGATCTAAATTTTGGAATAGATCTAATGAGATCTAATGAGATCTACGTAGATCTTATGGGATCTTAAGAGATCTACGTAGATCTAATTTTTATGTCGATATCAATTCCGGAAATGAATTGAAAAAACATTTATTAATTGCATAACTATAATGAAAAAATACTCACTATCATCATAGAATAAGAAATCGTAAATACGAGTAAGGAAAAAACATTTTTAAAAAAAATCGTGAAAATCGATCAAATCGGAATTGAACCCTCGAACTTCGGGTTATCAAGCCTGTACCGTACTAAATGAGCTAAGGTGCTTTCTGAAAATATGTGCGTTTCTGGCATACTTATCGTCCACTCAGTCCAGAGACACTTGAAATATTTCCAAATACGGTACCAGAACTACTCAGATCCGAGTAGATCTACTCGGCTTCAATGAGCAACAACGTTTTGCTGCGATTATTCCATCTACTCATCTCAGATCTACCTATAGATCTAAAGTAGATCTCAGCGTTATCTAGGTGGATATACATAGATCTAACAAGCATGTGCATTTAAACATGACAGTAGATCAATTCAAAGCTACGTAGATCTACGAAAATCCTCGGAGATCTAGGATTTTCCAAAATTTAGATCTACTTAGATCTAAATTAGATCTGCGGACATGCGAATTAGATCTAAACCATTTTTTCCCGGGGTTTCTATTACTGTTAAGGTTTGTTGACGAAATTATTCGTAGATTCTACAGGAAAACCATGCAGTCCTCATGTTGTACCAACAATATCAAACTATAGAATTCTAAAAGAAAAAAAAAACACTGAGAAAAAATTAAGTAATAATTACTGTAGTAGCATTTTACGTAGTTTGTGGTAATATTACGTGTTGAAATATTATAATCTCTTACTATTGATAAAAATGACTATATAACAGAACTCCGATTATTCCTCAATTCTCGAAATGCTATTACAATTATTATTACCAAAATTCTCCAAGTGTGTGCTTTCATTTGAAAGCAAATGAAAAATAATCAAATTTCAAGGATTTCAAATCCTCAATGGGACTTCCGAACCTTGTATGAGGGATTCTAACATACAACAACCATACGACAATGTTGGGTCAACATCAAATCCTAACTAAATTTGTAATTTATGTTTCTAAGAATAAAAATACACCACCGGACAGATTATTAAGAAAAAATATGTTGTACATTGACACCTTGCAGAGACACGCGCGCGTGTATGCTTAAGGGACGTATTGTGTTTCTTGTATTATACATAGTTATATGAGTTTGTGCGTGAGGGTTGGAAAGCCACCCACACCGCACCGCAACGAGGTCTATAAGGTGATCTCTCGGAGTAGACATTTGTTTTTCTCTCCGAAGACAAATTTGCTGTCGCGTAAGCGATATACCGAAGGGTCGTTTGACAAACTGGCCCCGGTAACGGCGCCGGGGGCAAATCCCGGTCGGTGTTTTTCTACCTCGGACCCTCGTAAAAGTGACCAACTTTTTCGCCTCTCGTCCCAACCGCGTGGACGAGACTTGTGCTGTTTTTTATTTCAACTTTTTTTTTTTGGTCGGACTTTGCCCACCGACACACGACCAAACTTACGTAGGGACACGTGTTCTTGTCCCAGCTAACAAACGCTTTAAAAGTTTTCGGGTTATTTATGATATCCCGCATTTTCACCCGCAAATAAATTCATTCAGCAATTACACGAGATTTTTGATCAATGAAGAAGAAATTATGAACGGTCTGAAAAAATCTGTTTCGCTTAGAGTAATTATGTCTATAATGACTTCCTTGTTGCAGAACTATAACCGGAAGCTTCGTGTAATATAGAGGATACAAGTAATAAGTAACTTTCCGACGGCGATCCACCCTTGTCGGGTGTGCAGGGTCTAATCACGCGTATCTCAGGACCAGAGTGAGGGAGTGGCATCGGTTGGATATCCACACTTTTCCGCGGTGGAAAATGTGTAAGAACGAAGAGAAAGAGAGGGAGAGGGAGAGAAAGAGATGTGTAGAAAAAGACAGAGGAGTCGAGTGAAGCAAAGTAAACCGAAGCAAAGCGCGGCAACTCGCTGCTAATGTAACCTTATCCCTCGCATTAAGGCGCCCTTTTACGTCAAGACGCGTTAACGGCCCCCGTTAACAGACCCAGAAACGAATGTCTGCCGTTACGTTGAGGGTGCGTGACGCCACGACACCCCCGACGACCGTGACGCACGCAACCTTCCGATTCAGGAATCCCGCGCTCTACCCTTGCGGCAGTCTTCATGCGGTAATCACTCCGCCCAATTTAGCTTTTCTTCCCATTATCGTATACCCAAACGAATCAAACTTGTTCGATACGATACACCGACAGGAATTAGAATGAAATTTATTTAAACTGATCGGGATTTATAAAAATGTCAGCAGTTTAGGATCTCGATTGAAAATTGTTATGTTTTGTAGCAAAGGCATCAGTTGGACATCTATGAAGCAAGGATCCCACGAAACTTCGTTGAATTCAAATCGGTTATAGTTATCGAAATTCTAGTCCCTAGCTTTTTATAGATCTTAATGAGAATTAAGTTTTTTATTTTTCCCACAAGTTGATTAGTTTTGGATAAAAATGAATTTGTTTATAAGTTTGATTGTTAAAAATTGTGGTGCCATACTCCATCGAGGAGAAATAATGAAATTACCTTCTTTTCAAGATGACTTGGTATTGACAGACATATTTCCAACACGTTTCCATATTCACAATTTTTGAAAATGGATTAATCCTTCAGAGTTTATCAATTTATCGGATAATAAAATCCCTGATCAGTATTGAAATTGACTTAATCATATCCTGTAAGACGATTACCAAAATTCTATGTCTAATTTTATTCCGACAACCCACGTAATTATACAGTGCAATTATGAAACAAATGGAACAAAGAATAATTAGAAAAAAGGTGATAAAGGGTGTATAATAGTATATAATACATGAAGGAATCGGGATTTCCTGTCGAATGGTATTTCCTAAAGGACTCTAGAGCGTGTAGCAGCATAGCAGTTGCGAAGGCGGAAGTAAATCATGCCGCCTGAGTCGCGGGGTCACGTGATGACAAATGATCGCCCAGACGAGGCCCGACGTCACGCAAGAGGTGCGAGCCGCAGATCTGATAACCTTTAATCGTATTAACAGCCATTCAAATTATCCGTCTTATATGCAGCTCAGAGCGACTTGGCTAACTTGGTACAAAAGAGGCTATTTGCAATGCAAATGGTCAGCTATATATGTGGTCGGATATATACCAAATCTTAAATGATACAGTCCAAATTAACGCCGCTCAAACTACGGTTTCGTGGCAGAATCACTTCCGAATTTCTTTACTGAAACAACCACGTCAACTTAGATAAACAATATTGCAAAATTACAAATAATTGTGAAGTAACTTGCCGTTCTTATAGATTTTAGGAAGTTTGCGAGGAGGCAAATTCGGCCTTTTCAGACCGCGCGTAAGTTTGCAATAAAAATCGCTTGTGCGTTCCGAAGTCGAAAATTCCAAATATTCGCGGCGAAAACACCGTTGCCTACTTGTTGCACACGATTCTTCAAACAACAAGAGTAAGATTGGGTTTCGATGTTAAGTAGAACCGTGGGATAATCTGACATTTGATTGCGAATGCGCATGCGCGGACTCGCACGGAGTACACTAATGACCAATTTCAACTCCTAGGACCTAAAAGTGCTCAACATTGTACGGACACGCAGTCTTACTCCTACCGTCGAAGAAGCTGATATTTTGTGTACCGAAGACAACCATTGAAAATGCGTGAATCGTACTCGTGTTGTATACAAATTTTTAATAGTGATCGCAATAAAAATTCATGACACATGCTTCCATGTTGGGGGAGCTGTCTAAGATAAGTGGTAAAGTGTGTTGATACGAGTAATTGATCAGAAGCTACTAAGTACTTGTAAATTATTATTTAAGTAGCATCCCTTGGGAGAAGGAAGCCCTTACCGCACATGCAGTATGCGTATTACCGTTTGAATTAATAGCAGAAATCCCTTACGCTCCGACGCGTTACGCGCTGATATGTATACTCGAAGCAGGGCCCCTCTTTGTGGGGCACGTATACACTCAACGTCATAATATACTTTATTTTATTGATATCAACTGTTGCGCTTTGTGATTACGATGTGTGTTTAACAAAATAATTTGATTATAGAGGCATAACGAATAAAATTGGTTCGTATAGTCCGATATCATCACCATCATAATGTAAAGAGACGAACGATAGAGTCACACCAACAAATACACTCGACACTGGCACGAGGTAGTATCTCTAATATATATATATAGTCAATTACAACATCTCTTTCGAGTTAAGATTCTCCTAGCCCCTCGGTGGTCAAATTGGACAAGGCGCCGCAGTACAGATGCGGAGGTCCCCGTTCGAACCCGGGTCGGGGGAATTTTTACTCAGTTTTTTCGGCCTTTCTGTGGTCTGAATGCACTCGAATTGAGTGCCGTTCCTCAGTTAGAGGCATAACGAATAAAATTGGTTCATATAGTCCGATATCATCACCATCATAATTTGATTATAGCTACTGATGCACAATGCGATACGTAACTATGAATGAATCCGGAATGAATGCATCAAAAATCATCCAATTTGTATAAAAATCACCATTCCACGTTTTTTTGTTCTTTTATTGTTCACTGACTCCGAGTTTTGAACAGAAATTGTGGAATTTTAAATGCATCTCAGAAACGCGAAAAAAAAAATCCCGCAATAATTATATGACGTGAATAAAAATTCATATTCCGAGGCTCGACAGCCAATGAATGCAAAAGTGGAATTGACGCCGGAAAATTCGTCATGCTTCATAACGGAATCTGTGAAAACTTATGCTTACGTTAGCCTGATTTTTTTTTGTCTAGCCACATTTGGCTAGTAGCATGATCTCAATTTCTATGCGCGGTGGCCGACCATTGTTCAGTGAAAACATGGATATCATGGAAAATTCTGAGAATTATATGATTAGTCAGTAAAATTGTGTGACAAATTGAAAATTCAATCCCGTTTTTATGCGCTGTGGCTTATTTGTATAAAAATACTTTTGTATCACCATTAGGAAGATTGTAAAGATGTTTCTGAATACTGATGATTGATTCGGAGCTTTATTGACTTACAGGGATTCACATACTCTATTACTAGTGTGCATTCTGGTCACTCAATATTTTTTATTTGGTCACCGAAATAGTAGCAAGCACTGGTAAATGAACATTTATTTGGGATTGCAATATGTAATTAGTGATGTTTGAATTTCAATTCATGTAATCACATGGAGTCGTACAGACATTGAACGGCGTAATCCCTGCAGCCAACATAAATAATTGATGCAGTGCGAGATGTAAGAGTTTGAAGATTCAGCGTACAACTCTGCAACAAATATGAATAGAATATAAATTGAAAGCTCAGGTGGATACATGTAACGCCATTAGGATGCTTCCGCACCTCTAATCCGGGTCCAATCTCGGAGTCGGTGTCTTGTACCAAAGTCCCGTACGACTGCATGCGCGGCTCATTAACACGGAATCTTAATTAGGTACAAAACGGCACAGTGTATGTTCCGAGCACGCGCTTCTCTGCCTACGAGGGCGTCGAGATAATCGGTAATTCGTTGTTACCACCCCAGGGTTAAATCCCATAACTCAAACTTCTCGATTGGATATTGAATTCCGGAAATTCTGATACGTACCTTCGATTGATTTATTATCTTAGTTGATTATCTTATGTAATAATTACGACAGTCCAGACTCGGTCAGCAACAAATTCACCAACGTCAACGCTACACATGAGCGATTACATACCTTCAGATTGATCTCAATTAATCACAAAATTCATTTTTCTCTCATTTTGAAACAACCAATCGAAGGTAATCGCGATTGAGTGGTACATGTCGTCGCAAATCGTCGATAACGAAGAACAAGTTTATAAATTGTAAAAACCCCCGACGAACCTCGAAGATAAAGTAGTTTGAGGTAGTTTATTTTTCTTGGTTGGAAAGTATATATTTTTCAGAGTGTAGCAGCCCTTGCGAGTTATAATGGTCGCGGATTCAGGTCGTTTGGAGACAATACTTTTTTACGTTGTTGTTCTTCCCCTATCGGCTCATGGCAATTGCGTGGTATTTGTTAACGATTTGTCGATCTTTGGAGCGATTGCTTGCACACAAAGTCGCTATTAGAAAGGCCCAACCGTTACCATTGTGCAATCGGAGTTCCGACCACCCCCTCGCATCCAGAGAGAACAACATTCTTCCAGGAACGACAGTTTTGCCACCGCCATAACCGCGAGCAGAGAATAGGTTCCGTATTTTTTTCACATACAGAAGATGAAATAATAGTAAACTAGTGACGACAAAATACGGAGAAGCTTTTCTTTCGGTATGACAAACTGTCAACAATGAAGGACTTTTTATTTTGTGTTCTCAGCGTGGAAAAAGGAATCGCATCGTAAAAACGACTCTACCGATACAGAGGTACTTAAATCCTATTCGGTTCGGAGATCAGTGAAGACTTTTCTATCTGAGAATTGAAAGCATCTTGACTGGTAACATTCTTGAGCTTGCAGTGTGTTTTCTTCATCTCCAAATCGGAATAAAGACTACAATTATATCGAGACCATATCTCAATTGTGTAAATTGAATGATTATAAAGCGAAGATGACTTACCACGCACGGACAGACTCTGAGTAACAGCCTGCGGTCTCAGGATTCAGCATTTTGCGTTCGTTTTCAGACCTGAAACGATTGAATGGTTTATGAGGATGAATTTTACAGTCCAGTGTTATAAAAACGTGTGAAAAGAGAGAGAAACGCGATTCTAGTTATAAGAGTAACGAAATAATGAAATAATACGTAATTATAGGCACACGTATACGTATGTAGGCATGGTCGGAACATGGAGCTACGCCTTTTCCCTACTGCAAAGGCGTAACTTTCTATACCGCAGGTATTAACGATATGGCAGAGAGTTCCCTGTCGATTTGTTAATAACGACGTAGGTATATGTCGGGCGTCGCCGCACGCGGGCAACCCGTCATTACCGTTTCGACGCCCGGGCTCACACTTCTGAATTAACTATGGAATATGTGGGACACCAACATAGACCTGCGACGTTTCAAATCGTTACCGATGAAACATCACCGCGCGTAACCGCGTGACGTATCGAGATATAAACACTGTATCATTAGCCATAGACGCATGTCAAACAGACATCCACATCAATGGAGAAAAAGCTAGAGGCCCGCACGGTGGTGATCGGCGCGGTGACCACCTGCTCGAATTGGTTTTAAAAAAAAGTACCTTCATCGTACTTTCAAAGTTTGTCAAAATCAAAGTCGAGCAAATTATCCATATTCAACGCGAAATTGAATCAATTTATTCATTGCGGAGAGGCTTGTGAATAACTGAATTGCAAATATCACAGCATTTATTATCCATATGTGGGACCTTATAATTGTCTCGTCTTTTCCGTTCCTTCCAAATACGTCAATTTCCGTGATGAATAACTCGGGGAAAAATATTGAACGTTATTATTACATCGCTTGAATAGAAGACGTCGTCAATTCAACGTTCAAAATTCTCGCGTTTACCCCATGCTTTGACGTCACTATTCAGTATAACCAGTCCGTCACTTTGGAGTGTACGAAACTGAATTCTCTCGATTTTTTCCTTGGGATCCCGTTTTCAATGATGAAGTCTTTTACTCAAAATCGTCCAGAGGTTGTGGTGTGATACGTTTTAGTATGCGCGGTTAGGTTTGTCATTAAATTGGACACAATGATGAACGTCTGCATGGGACTCCTGATGTAAAAGTGTTCGTGCCTCTCCTGCGCGCGTGCCTAAATAAATCTCCGTGTCATGATCGTGGGTAATTAAATGAAAAATATTATGTGCGTGTATCTATATTGAAGAAATGCGTATGGATTCCATTCACGTACTATCGTCAAGTGATGCCAGCCAACTCGACATATTCAGGTGTGAATGTTGAGCCACATATAAAATACTGTAAGTGCGTAGGTACCACAAATATTAACTGACTATGAATTTCGATACATTCTCATCAATTCGACGCATTCAAACTATAGAATTTCATCAAACATAGAATTTCACTCCATTGGAGCGAAAATTCACTCCTGCGATACTGAAAACAGCGCAAATCCAAAAGAGTGAATATTCACTCCAATAGAGTGATTATTCACTCCAATAGAGTGATTATTCACTCTAAACGAGTGAAATGTCAATCTTCTTTGGAGTGATTTGTTCAATCACATCGCTTGGAGTGAAAAATTTCACGCTAATGGAGTGGAAAAGTCACTCCATTCATTGGAGTTGCGCTGTTTTCACTCCAAAAGATTTAGAGAGCATGTTTTCACACAGAATTTGAAGAATTTTTTTACGGCACAGGCATTAAAAAGTGACTTTTTGACGCCTGTTTTCGTTCAGGCAAGTGGCACTTTATACCGCTAAGTTCAAAGTTGCGGTATAAAGTCTATTCCGCAACTTTGATGCGCAGTTCGAAGTGCGCATGTCAAAGTTGCGGAATAAAGTCTTTATACCGCAGGTTACCCCCTCTCTACTACCTTTTACAGCAGCTTCTATACGCAGTTCGTGCGGAACTCAACTGGCGTCAAAGTGACTATTAATGCCTTCTCCGTAAAAAATATTGTATGGGGCGCGCGCAGAAAGTAACTGTTCAGCAAGGTTATGTTTCTAGTACTCGCCGTTGCTTTACAAGGCTCGCCTTCGGCTCGTCAGGTAAAACCAACGGCTCGTACGAAAAACATAACCTTGCCGAATAAACAGCGTTACTTTCTGCGCATGCCACATAAATATCTATTATGACCCATCTGAGATCTTCGTATAATCTCGTAAAGTTTGATGAGCTTCGCGAACAATCCCATCGCAATTCGAATCAGGAGGTCCACCAGAACGTCTGTATAAGTTATATTATCACTTTTTTTTCATCAAATTGACGAATAAAGTAACATGGATAAATTCTTGAAATTAGATTTTTTTTCCAATTCTCATCATATCGGCTAACAGAAATGTTAAAATAATCCAAATATTCAGTGAGGTAATCAATTTTTGTTCAAATAATGGCAGGAGCCCGTACAAATCTGGGAAATTTGAGGCTCCTGAATTATAAAATAATCACTCAACTGAAAAATAGTTAGGATGACATGAGACAAATTTAGCTACATTTTCCCAAAATATTGAGGGGATCCATGAGGGTGAAAAAATCTGCATCACTGCAGCCCATTTTGATTGACAAACGATTTATTATCTTTCTCATCACTGAAGTATGAGTGAAAATGTCGAGATTTCATGCTTTAGCTGTGCGATTTTGACTCAAGGTTCCAGAAATTAATCGTAATCTTCACTTTAGTTTTTCTCAAATGTTTTTTGAAAATTGTTGTCTGACCTATAGCTTTCACATATCTCCTAAAAATACTGAACTCATTCTCACAATGTATTTTCCACATTTTGTACTCGTCTCGGGAAACTGGCCAGCCTGCCTTATGACACGGTTCAGCTGGCCAGTTTCTAGAGACAATGAATGTACAAAATCGGACAATATGACTACGGTTCTTGCTCAACCGTATGACAGACGCTTTCGATTGGAATTTAAAAAAAATTGATTTAAGTATACCAAAATCAGCACCAATCTTACGATCTAAATGACTGCAATTTGACTGATGACAAATGCAGAAGCTGTTGAATCACGGTCACCTGAAAAAAAGCTACAACACTCCATATAATCACAGGTGTAATAGCGGGAGCACCTCTCTTTCACACACAGTCATAGATTGACATGTGTTTATGATACTGTGTTTGTCCATCTTTGATGATATTTAGAGCGTGTCAAAGCTCATCTACGTAAGCGCGCACCTATCCAGCTTCTACCAACTTCGCGAATACACGCGGTGTCCTCTGTCGCCAAAGCGCTAACTTATACTCTCGCCGTGCATTATCATACGTTGCCACCCACATATGAATTGATGCGATGCGTGAATTATTGCGATACCGCGAGTTCTGCATTCAAGCTGCAGAACGCAAATAATGAAACTCTACGGTTGTTGTGACAGTGGCGTTATTACATACGATTGAAATTGACATTAGAGTGTACCGTACGGGGGAGTGGGGATCGTGAGAACCCCATCTGTCCGAGGGTGAGGGCGGTCAGGGTGGAAAATCACTGTCCACGAAAAACGTCGCACAGTCTCATTAATCGGTCAAGCGTTAAAAGTTGCGTGCCTCCCCTCCCCAATTGTACCGCAATGTGTGGGAATTCGTATGCTTATGTTAATTCGGCGGAATCACACGACGAGGATAGGGTCCAAATAATTTCTGCCATATTATTACCTGTTTTATAAATCCATCATTATAATTTGGATCCGTCCATCGGCATAATTATTACAATACATTTTTTCGATCGTTTTTATTGGTCGCCATATAATGGTTCGGATCGTCGATACGTTCGGAAGTTATATAGCTTATAAAAAATGAGTTTGTCGAGCATAATGATCAAATAAGTATTTCGCCGCAACGGATAGGGCTTCCACGAAATCATTTCGAATTGCCCGATCACTTTGGGACCTGTTCTTCGACTAATGGATAATAAGATGAATTTTTACGGTTCGATGATCATGTTAACAAGTCGATGAAAGGCTCGGAGTTTTGAGACTGAGTCGCACCGAGACCGAATTCACTTCCTTTAATTTTTTATTTCATTTTATTTCACCTGCGATATTCAAGACCAGGGAGAAAAATTCGTAAAGTATGAAATTAAAAACTACCTCATCATTCTTTCGTGTGTTTTAGAGAAACTCAAATCGTGCTGATACACGAAGTTGGTGCCCGATAGCGTGCGTTGCGTAAGAATGAATCGAAAATGATTCCCCTTTGCGGTGCAGCGGGCCATTATCGCCCGGGGCACCGTGGCGTGCTGTTCTTTGGTTCCGTATTCACTTAGGAGTCGAACTTTGTCAATTTGTTACTACTTAGGCGTATTACTTAACGTCTGCACTGGATTGACTGAGGTTAGTCCTTTATGAGGCACGAAAAACGACTTGTTCTGTCTGTAGGAATAATAAATTCCGACGTTATAGACACTACTGTGTAATTTATTGCCTGTAACGTGATTGTGAAAGCAAATTGAATCAATTAGATAATTGAATGAACAATCTCCAATAAATCCCAACCATGTTGTAGCGCTGAAATAAATTGCATTGAAAAAGTAACGGAGATATGATTACAGTATTGTTTAATTGTAATGAGAAGCTTCGTTGATACATGCCTTCTCGATTCCATCGAGATATTTTCACTCGTAGAAGAACGAGGTATTCGACACTTTCATGTTCATGCTCAAAATGTAATCACTGGAAGCAGAATACAATTAATTGTGTTATTTTATTTCAAAATCAAGGGTGTAAATCTTGCAATTTGATTCAATCATGAATCACTTTCTAGATGATACGGAAAAGGTCACAAAAGTCCAATAGCGAGTAAATAAACTTGGCCTAGAAATAAGTTGAACCTTGTAGGCATTTCTGACATTTGTGTTTAATTCCTCTGAGAACATGTTGCATTGTGAAGATCGAAGAAATTAATATCAACATAATCTGTTACAGTTCGAAATTCAACGCAAGAAAATACCCATACTTATTTGGAAAAAATCTACTACTTCTGGATTGGAATCTTGGTTGAAATACACTGAAAACAACATTTCTTATATGACCAAGTAAATCGATCTGATTGACGCAAAAAAAAAAAAAAATGACTCGATTTTGACGTTCAAGTTTGACATTGTGATTCAACGATCTTTCATTTTCATTTCATTTTTATAACTTTCGAGGAACTTTGTCAGTTTGAAACCATTTTTGATACGATCAGAATATTTTGCTATTTGCACCGCAAATTCTGATGACAAAAAACTGTATCGACCTTCCGCACCGAGCGACACACAATAATTAAACACGCGGTACCTACACTCACGTAAAGGTGATTCCCGACTATATTCGAAGGGGCTGTCAATCCCTAATGACAATGACTAATATTCCGAAGGCGGTGGCGGTGGTATAGCTCTACGTAATCTCATCACCTTCGGGGAACCAGGACGGAACCTGGCCCCTGGGAGTCGAAGGTGGTGCGTTTCGTCGTGGGAGACGAGCCACGTGGTTAACGCACACACGAATTGTACCCACGCCTCGATGTGTGTTTATACATAAACAAGTAGATTCCGTGTGGGTGGGTGGGTGGGTGGCTCCCGTGCACCGCGCTTCGTACCTTTCGGACCATTTGTCAAGGTGACAAGGCAATCTCACCCCCGTACCGCCACGGTCGGTGCTGTTCCCTTTGGCGAGCATATCCCCGTTGTATAACTATACCTTTCGAAATGAAACCAGCCACCCCCTCCGCCTCCCCGTCAACGGGAAATCGATCAAAGCTGTTTTAAAATTGGAAATTGGGAACGAAATGACGCCCGGAGTGGTTATAGCGGTGTTGGTTGCCCGGAGTTAATATCGGAGTGCAAATCGACCCCGAACCAACCACGGCGTGGGTGTGTGGGATAAATTGGTTCGAGAATAATTACGAACTTGCGACTGTCCATTGAAAGTTTGATAAACGGGGAAAAATAAACCTGCGTGTATACAGTACCGTTTTTAAAGGACACGTACCCGTTGATTAAAAGACGTGATACTTCATCAGGGAACGCGATCATCGTTGCCCTCGTAATTTTTATTGCGCAATCATTTTTGAGGCCAATGAAAAGTCGTTGATGGGTGGAGAGCAACTAGAGTTTCATTCTCTCAGCCCTAAGCACAGCACTCGAAGGTAATTATAGTTTTCAGCGGTAGCCGTTCCCATAACCCAGTACCTACTCAGTGGGTATATACGCACGCGTGCACACGGGCCACACTTACGCATGTTCATACGTTTACAAAAGAATTATTAACGGGGTACTAGTGTACATGTGTACAATCTGTATGTGCCTACACGGTCTTCCGAAATTATCGTGGACAAGTATAATATGTAACGTGAGGTACCATTACACAACCGCAAAATCGCAGGGTGCCAATTTAAACCGCAAACATCATCATCGTCGAGTCGGATACGGAAACGAGAATTCTCCGACAATCAGGCGGACCACGGTTATTATTTTATTTCGGTGAAGTTATTCGAAACTCTTGAGAAAATTGTAGGACGTTACAAAATCGGCAATGTAGGTCCTTTCAAAGTGTAGGTACTTCGTAGCTGACAATTTTCAACCCTAAGACCCGGAATCGATGCAAATATACGGAAGTTATAGGCGTTGTTATCAGTGATAGTAAAGGATAATACGCAACAAAATCGTGCATGCTTCGCAATATGGCTGCAGGATAGATCGACAAATATGTATATAGATATTCATTTATTACATAGTGAAGAATATGACCCTATTGGAAATGTACACCACAAAATCCCTGTGGACTGTATACCTACATACGAAATTCCTATGTAATCGGGTATAAATCCACGAGACGGTCGAATTGATTCAGAGACTCGACAGAGTCTCACGCCAAGAATATTGAAAAAGGAATTTTGTGCGCAGCACGAGATATTACTTATCTAGGTATATTAAATAAGAATGGCCTAGGAGCGACATAATTCAACTTTTCTCGAATTTAATAAAAAAAATTGTGTATCTCCGAATTTACATAATTAACAATATACAGTCACTAAGCCGTCATAATAAGTGAACAATTAATTGATAAATAAACTAGTATTATCATTTTCGTTTGTAAAATTAGACGAGTGTGATAAAAATTGTTTTAGTGTAAACGAATAATTACTTTAAAACGTCATTTTCTAACGCCGCATTGATGATGCCACTCATCGAAATTATACTTGGGCAAAGGAAACACGGATTTGGGTCCATTTTCGTCACGATCTAATGATTAAACAAAAAAATTCTCTTGAAAAAATACTTTCGAATTCTAAAATGCAATCATTCCAGGTTATTCTTCATCTTCTCTCAATGGAGCTATCCTCTTCGTCCCTGATGGTTGTTATCTCGACCGTCATCTATAAAGTTACAATATGGGTATTCACGGTTCGGTATAATACAGGAGACATCCTATTAGTAAACAGTGCATACCCTGGAGAGATAGGGGTGAGCACAAGTGGTGTTGGCTAGTATTGGCAGGTGTTAGTGGTCAGATTTCCCATAGAGTTGTATACCATTTGGTAGCGTTAATTACGGACTTCACCTGCTGCCGGCAAATAAGCGCCCGTACAAGTATAGCTGAGATTCCCATGGTTAGGGGTTCCGGGACACCTCAACATACGGGTTCTTCGTCGCTTTGCGGGGGTTCGGCACCCTGGGCGACTGACCGAGCGACGGTGCGTGAGAATTTTTCAGACTTTCAAGAGAATTTTTCAAATTTCTCCCCTTCGTCTCTGCCTCTTTAGTCTCCGTTTAGTTCAATGTCGACCCGTTTATATACACGACGCAATACCGTCGTCCCAGGGAATCCGCGGGCTCGCGGGTGCCTGGCGCTGGTTCCGCGCCCGTCCGGTTCCGGTGTTCCGGTAGACTTGGTTCCGCAAGGGGAACCCCGACTTCCGCCTGCAGTGGGATACACGCTCAGCCGCGCGACATGATGCTCGTACGATTCACGCGCGTAACTCGGTGTCCGCCCGTCCCTCAAAGTCAACCTTAGAACCATAGAGTCGTGACTCTGGTGCAAAAAGTTGTGTAAAAATTTGCAACAACCGTCTTCTTCAGCTTCGCGAAAGATTGATGTACAAAAAAATACTAGGGGAATGGATCTTTGGAAAAAATGAAGTCTTCTTTGGTAGGACTGGGCGACTCGGGGTCGATTGTAGAGTCGGACTAACGGCCTTTAAATTCTTGAACTATGTACCAATTCTAGCAATTGCGCTGGAGAACGAAATCCTTCCTGTATCGTCAGTGTGCGATAGACAGACAGTCTCACACATTTCTACACGATAGTGAGTTTTGTGGGTATTATGGTTGAGTTTTTAGGCTCGACGAACGGGAAAATTCATTACGGAAGTGGAAGTAGGTGGCTTATCAAATATGATCGGAGTCATTTCCGCCTCTAAATAATTAGCCGGTTCCAAAGCCTTGGAGTAACGAACGATTCATCAACTCGTTAATTCACGGTGCTTCGAGCCGAAATTAACTGTCATTTCATGTCGTTTACGATTCTTCCCGCAGTAAATCTTTCCTTCCACTAACTCCCAAAACGGTTCCTAGAGATTCAAGATGTTTCAAAATCGACTTATGTATCAACAAAAGTTTATTACATATATAAAAACCATTTTTTTTTATAAACCTTTCATCAGGTTTCTGCAGACACACTCATTTTCATTTGTTATAAAGCTTTGATTAAGACCTAAATGAACTTTGGAGCATGTTAAATTTTTCGTATCAAGGAGTACCTACCGGTCCCCTTGAGCCCGTTGAGTTTGTAGCTTCGCAAAATCTGTATTGCAGTTGCATTGGTAGGGTGCAAGGAGGTTACGAGACCGACATCTCCCCTGGGTGGCGGTAGAGGCACACCTGGCCACGCGCAGCTGCACCCTTCGACGGATCTGGGGGTTCGGAGAGGTTTCTGGCCGGGGGGGGGGGGGGGGGGGG
>JAFFZH010015912.1:109291-138552 GCA_018420115.1 Euura saliciscinereae
GGGGGGGGGGGGGGGGGGGGGGGGGGGGGGGGGGGGGGGGGGGGATGCTGAGATTTCAGTTACTGGTTCCAACCCACCCTAGAGCGTATATTCCAAAAGGTACGTGCTCGAAAGTCCAGAGCGGACGCAGCTTCGGGAATTTTGGAATATGTGAGGTCCGGTGTTACCAGAGGGTGGGATCTCTTTCGTTTTTCATTTTGTAGGATGGAAGATGCTCGAACGAGCCGGGCCTTCGATACGTGGCTATCTGCCGTGGTATGAGGTACGAGACGAACTGTAGTATCGAAGGAAATCTATAAACCTTGAATATGAGAGCGAGGGACGTGAAGTGCTCTTCCTTTTCCTTCTCCGTTTTCATCTAGATCTCGATTTTCATCCCCTCGCTTGTCTCTAGCCGTGAAACTCTTGGGAGGATGGAACGTAGAGAAGAACGTACAGCATTGGTAGAGCCAGTGGTGTGTGCAGTGTAGTAGGTACTGGGAGACAAAGAGCTTTCCTGATCCTCTATCTACTCTGCTGTGCTCTGTCTTTCTCTCTCTCTCTCTCTTTACAGTTTCAGTTCGTACCATCTTGCGCTCCGATACTCACCGACAAATCGCGCGTAATTACTCGGAGATGTGTTTTTTGTTTTCGAAAACAAAATGTTATATACCTACATCGTTCAGAAGATGGGAATAATTTACCGAAACTTTTGTTCATATAACGGTCATGATAATTACAACCCGCAAGCAACGATTCGGCTATTTATTAACCCCTTCAGATAACGCAACCGAAAATATCTACAAATCGGTAGCTGATAACTGAAATTATTCATTTTTTTTCTGCGCGAGGTCGAACTTCGTGTGAATTTGTGGTTCGTGAGATGAATCAATAAAAAAATCGTGGGTTTAGGTCATACGTCGTTACATTATGACCGATACCGACAATTTTTTTATTGTGTCGGACTGAGCCTTCTGAAGTACGGACTGCTTGGAACATTTCCTAGAAGTGGTGGCGAATTATTCTAAATTGGGTTATTTCTCTAGATTCTGAAATATTTCCAAACTCTACACACGACAGCTGTAACAATTTCTCGAAAATGGAAGATAGATTAATGACAAATCACTATAACCTCCATGTTTTGGGGTCTGGGTGATTATTCACAACTATTTTCAGATCGATGTCCGAATACGTGTGTACGTGATCATATTTTTTACCGACGATATTCCGAAGGAACAAATTCACAGAACAAAATGTCTAAAAAATTAAAATAAAACCACTCAATGATATCTCGAGAACAGACAAGATTCAGTCCAAATTCGAACCAAATGAATTTTGAAATTCATAGAATTTCGCATGGACAGAATTTTTCGGAAAACTTTCAGTCGCTAGCATAAATAAGAGATACTATTTTCTGACATGAGCTCTAAACTAATCTGAGCGAGAATTTTGACTGTTTTTTTGTTACTTTTGAGCTTGTTAAGGATTTCAGGTATTATTATATTTTCGATCTTGAAAAAGTGGAAAAATAAGATATGTTCTGGAAGTCATCCATGGACTCGCCGATTGCGCTTATCCATCATTTCCTTCTTTTCCAATGTATGAAGAGTAGAATAATTTCAGCTAATGAACTATCTGTCCCTAAAAGCGCCTACAGTCATTCAATAAAAACTAATTGCAAGAGGTACGAATCACAACCACTTATTTTTTAAATACTATCTCGTCATTGTTCCGAAAGTTTGTGTCAATTTCAAAATTCAGTGATCTTGTAGAGAGTTCAGAATTCAGTATTCCGAAGATGTTTTTTTCGGAACGTGAAGAGGTCCAGTGAACTTCGAGAGAGGAACGGAGACTGGAATAATAATGGAAATGTAAATTTTGGTGTCTAACTCTATGTTGATCGAGGTACGATTGTAGGTAGGACTGAAAAAGGAACGATCGTCGAGCTTGTCGTTTACAGTCCTTTATTATTAACCTGCCGAATAATAGATTACAGGTGCATTTATTCATACGCCGATGAACGCGAAGGTCGCGGTTCATTCATCGAGTAAAGCATGCATGCATGTCAGTGCCCGGACTGTTCCATTGGTGTTGCACGCAGGCACCAGGACGGTCTCTGCAGTATCCATTGTGCTGTGTGCTTCTTTTTTTCATCCTTACACAAACCGAGCCTGCTGCAGGTCCCGGGTCTCGTGGACAATAGTCGTGATCAACGATCGCCTAATTTGTTTATAAATACACGGCATTTCCATTCAAGACCTGGACGGCAACCCTTTCCGGCCACGCGAGGTGTAAAATTCCTTTTTACGCAAGCCTTCTGCAGCCGTGAAGAAGGGTGCCTGGACAGGTTGTCTATTGGCCGCAACAACGGCACGGCACAAGACACAAGCGCAAGGATAGTCGAATACGAACTATCCTGGGATAGTGTAGCGAAAGGCGACGCCTTGTCAGAGTCCTGTGCAGGTTTCACCTTTCCTTTGTCACTTGAAAATAGCTAAGTTTCTGGGGTCGTTCCGCATCGAATTGTCGAACGTAACGTGTTAAAGAGGCTCGCCTCCAGATTCGTTAGAAATTCACTTTTTTTTCTCGACCGTTTGATAAATATTCATCGGTCTTTCATAATTGTCTCGATTACCACATTGGCGCTTCTGCTCTGCAGCACCGACTGAATAATTTTACATTGAGGTTTGACACTCCGAAGTTTGCCTGCAGAGACTCAGGGGTTGAAGAAACAGGTAAAAATCATCTTTGTTGTTTCGCTCACCGCGACCGAAACCTCCGCCCTCTTTTTCTGTCGACTGACCGTATATTATCATAAATTAGACATATTTTTTATCCCGACTAAAATTCTTCAAGTCTGAAAGCGTGATGCAGGTTTAATTGTTCACAGTTCAGAAATCCATCATCCCCATAGCGCTGCCGATTATGCGCGAAACCTTGTGAGAAATACATTCCGTGAAAGTGACAAACTACCGGAAAGCGTGAAGAGATTAAAATCAGGATTCTCAAAAACCGGAATCTGCGGTTAGACCTCGAAAATTTTACATCAGTCTGCAAGAGTTCAGAGAACCTCAACTAAATCCTCGAACCCAACCAAATTTGCCATTATAATTTATGCTTTATTATTTCAACCACTAATTTGGGTGACAAATAACTAATCAAACATTGATACATACATCGTTCCGATAGGTATAAAGTATACAAAGGTTAATTTTATGATTCGTACTCAATGTTAAAAATTATGTTAATCTAGAAAACGAACATTCACGATATAATTTTATACCCGGAAAACGCACCGGGGTATCTTGAAGATTCTGAGGGACTCGAGCTGAGACCTCCCATCTATTTTGTTTAGTCTGTTTAAAATTGCATCAAGCTCTCATATCGACAATGTGGAGCTTCCCTTTTCTTTCTTTGACGTTTGGGGTGACATTCGGAATTCTGTTGTGTATTTAGATGGGCTATGATAAAGTCCAGAGGGACGGTGGTACAACGCAGACACTGGGAATTTTCGAATTACTTACTTTGAAAACGAGACGGATGTCCATTTCATATTATTATTTACTTTATTTAGCTTATTTACCTAGGTGCTAGACCGCAGTTGTTGAACACGTTTAAATTCAGTAAAAGACGTCGGTGAAATTAGACACGCCACTAGTTGATGATCCCACACATATTCATACAATATGCACGTATACATAAACACCGAAAACCGAGCTAATGAAATATTCACGGCCATACTATGTGGTTCTCTTCGCTTCAACGAACTTCATGTGTCGATGTAGGAAAAAGAAATGAGGAGGATAGCAATAAAAAAATGTATATATACATATAAAAAAAATTACGTAACACCTTTGTGCGGCAGCGACTACTTATCACCACTAAAAAATTAGAGTTTCTTATCCACGATATTGTCCATAAACTAGATGATTTTTTGGTGCACATTCTTCGACAGGAATACTTCAAATTTCATCAACTTTTTTCGAACAAAAATTCAATGCCAATTAGAGTTAATTCAGAACAAAGGAAAAGAAACTAATTTTCGGTTGGTATTCGTTTATTTTAACTGTAGATTCGGGCACGCGTCATTGTGGACAAAATTTGGGAAGATACCGAAATAAAACGACACACGAGACAAAGTGTCGGATCCTTTTTTATCGGGTTGTCGGTGCAGAATCGTAGAGAAATGGAGAAGTGTGAGAATCCGAAAACCTTAAGAAGAATGAAGAGAAGGTGGGAGATCGCAGTGTCACCCAAGCGAATGGTTCGTGAGTCCGTTGATGGGACAGCTCTGAAGCCGAAGCTGAGCCCGGTTCTCTGTTCAAATATTAACTTGGAAAACAGGAAAGATTCCACAGTTAATTTCGTAAGTCCGGTAGCTAAGTTTACTCAGAGTAAAGATATTTCTTATATTTCTTATTGCATTGGTATATTTCCTAAAGTTTGCACAAGCAGAACCAAGGCCGTTCTACACCTATACACTACGTCAATTATACAGTGGTCAAAGGATCCCTGAATAACACGTTCATAAACATATCAACGATATTATTACACACGGGTGTGAAGGTAAAACCAATTTTTGAAATTCAAAATCTACTAAAACACCAAAATAGTCTTGTTCATCCTTCCCACGTTTATTTAGAAGTCTAGTTTAGCCGATGATTCAATTAATAAAACATTTTTGGGAGAACATGTTGAAAGAAACTATGGAACATTTCTTAATTCTCGTTTCTTGTATGTTTTTAACTAGTTGATTAGCTTGTTTTGGCTGATATATCATTGATTTCAATGATAAAGGACACGTTGATGAAAATACACAGCAAATTTGAGGGAAATTTACTATTGAAAAAGAAACCTTCATAATCTGTAATGATCATTCGATACATGGGATAAGGGTTCTAAATTTCTCAAAAATGATTATGAAGAATGAATCCTTGACAGACTGGCTATAGAATATCTACATTCCGGAGTACCCTCCTTGAAATGAATGAATTCATTCTTTATGCTTCATTCTGTATCTTGAGGCGTGCAACCGCCCGCCTGCAGTTGACTCATTATCAGACTGATCATGCAAACAATGAAGTGTACATAATGAAGCATATTTACTTTAGGTTCACTTGGAATCGATTAAACGCGGCTGATCAAGAATAAAGAAATACGATGTCGCTGATCAAACTGCAATGCTAATTGCAGCTGAGTAAACATTCGCTATTTACATTCGCGTAAAAAAAGTCCGGTCATGCTCTCTTAATTCCTTGGAGTGACTATTCACTCCAAAAGAGTGAAAATCGTGCCAGTGGGACCAAGAGTGACTTCAAAGAGTGAATTTTCACTCCCCAAGAGTGACTATTCACTCGATAAGAGTGAAAATCGTGCCAGTCGGAAAAGAGTGAACAGTCACTCCAAAGAATTTAGAGAGTGTCTGAAGACCAATTTAGTTCAGTCGGTTCACCACAGAAAATAACGAAAAATATTTGATCCGCATTCGAAAGGGTCGACATTCTCAAGAAGAAATATTTTTTCCCTCCAAATTGAGGAGTTGGACCGAATCAAGAAAAATAATCTGATGTTTGAGTAGAGTGACTATTATTATCCACATTTTTTACGAGTATCACGTTCAGTCCAATATAAAAAACTACAAGATTAGTTGTTCGCGCTTAATTTGGTAATTCTGGCGAAATCTAAAAGTTCTATATATCTGATCAACTTATCTGACATCATTTCTGAACAATTAGGGATCAAGATTTCCAGAATCGGATCATCGGTGCGCCAGATTCTTAACGATAACCGACTGATCAAGAGACTCTGTAGAGTCTCGCGTCAAATTTTTGTATTTTTCTATGTTGGCCGTTACTTCGTTATTGATCTAAAACTGATACTTGCTGTAATATATGGTTGAACCCTTCTAAAAAACAATGTTTCTTTTTTATTTGATCAAATTCCCCCTATTGCAAAGTAAAATTAATTTCAACCCATTTAAAGGCTCACACGCCCCTGAAACACGCATCGAAAAAGAAAAAAAAATGTATCAAATTCCGAAATAGTGATTTCACGAGAAGACCTTCGGGATGAAAATAGAATCACGGGTTGCGTCGGCGTCTCCCTAAGCCCGAAAACCCGGGTAGACAGTCGGGCGCCCAGGACGAGGATCACGGTCCCATTCGTTGGTCCTTCGGACTCCCTGCTCAGGTAGCGACCGCGGACCCGGTCCCCTAATTTTCGGGCCCCACCGAACCGAGGCCCGCGCACCTGGGCGATCCTCGAGGATACAGGATGGGGATACTGGTCCCAGGCCGGCCCCACCCTGATTCTGCCTGCAGCTCCTGCTTCTCCCGTCCTGCCCGGATTACGCCCAGCGATTCTCACCAGAAAAATTATATTTATCGCTTGCCAAGGGGACGCGAAATCTGCGCAGATTCGAATTAACGCCAGTTAATACCAGTCCGAGTTTAATTAACGCCGTTTACGAGTATGAATAACAGTTTTAGTCTCCGCCGAGGACATTGTGCGTGTCCGATTGAAGTAATTAACGGGGTAATTCGAGGACGGTAACGCGGTTTGTTTAAGTGTGGCAATAAATCGTTTGCAGGTATTCGAAAATCGCGTCAACTAACAATAATGCGGTGATTCTGTGAGAGAAATCGGCTCAGATATATCTAATTCGAAGGTTTGAGAACCGCTGCGAAACTCCCCTAAACGGGGGGTCGGTGTTCGAAAACCGAACAGACTAGTCCGAAGTACCAGCAGGAACTGCGAGGCGCACAACTAGCAATAATAATCATGGTAGTACCTACCCCGTAGGTATGTACGTGTATACAATATAAAATATGTACCAGTGTCTATGTGCAGCATTCTATGTATATAAATATACCTGGCAACCAGGCAGAGGTAATAATACACCGGGATAAGCTAAGACTAAGCTCTTCTCTCCTGCAGCAACTACTAGCTCACTGCAGTTATATCCGAGGTCTGTACCTACTACTGCACTGTACTGCACTACACTGCACTGGGGGAGAAAATAGGTTCTTGTTACAGAAGTCTGAGAGAGGGAGATATATTTCCTGTATGGAAATCATCAGCGTTAGATACCAGTCTGGTAACTTGTCCGAGGAATATCTACGAATGAAATCAAACCCGTATAAACGAGAACAGATAATCGGATACACAAAGATTGAAACAGAAGGATATTATCATTGTGATTTCCAGTGATTTCCCTCATCTGCCGATTTCCAGCTCAAGATAATCGGAAGATATGTAATTTTAGAGTGATTTCCTGCTGCCGGAACTGGTAGCTAGTCTTTTGGGAATTCTTGAATCTGCATAAAGTCAATATGAATCGTTAGAAATCGGATTACAATTATTTCTAACAATTTTGTCTCTGGTTTATTTGCAGGAAATTTCTCGAATCAATAGCTGCTGATACTTGGATCACGCAAAAAGTACCATTTCACAATCTCTGTGAAAGAATTCAGGAAAATGTTGATCATTTGAAAGGAATAGTACAGTTTGATACAAGAAATTTAACATCTTTAGAAATCTGTTCAATCCCAGGTAGTACAAAGTTACAATCATATACCGTAGTGCGTGTTCCGTGACAATTACATAACTGAAGCGGTCCTTTTGATATTGAGACTGTTAGAAATAAAATGTGAGAACAAATTCACCAAAAATTTTGTGCTGATGTCAACCTTTCTTAATTGAATTAGATATTAAAAAAAAAATGTCAAGAATACCAATTGAATTGTCGAAAAAAAAAACCAGTATGAATAACACAAATATAGAGTGTACTTACTGCCTACTGGCACATTTCTTCTAGTTAATTTTTTGCAACAGTGCATGTGATGATAATCGTAACCTGAGTTTTTGATCCTAAGATCATCACACACGAAGAATATACATTTTTTATACGTAATGAACTTTGTAAGATATAATAACAGATCTTAGAGCATCTAGAATTCGTAATATCAAAGTATATTTGTCCCCTCGGAAGCTGGAAACCTGTCCAGAGTTATATTGAACAATAGTTCATCCTGCTTCAAAGGCACAAGTATCTTATTGTCACTTTTGAATGAGAGTAACAACAAAAAAATATTATTCCAATTCATGACCCCACATTGGTTTATTCTACGACGTGTTCAACTGCATTGATAGACAATTTCTGCAGGAGCAATATTTGCAGATCTGATTGAAATTCAATTATTCGAGGTATCGAAGTGGTGTTTGATTTGAATCTCGTCAAGTCTGCGTATACTTCATGCGCTGTTGAATCGGCTCTTAAATTACACAGCATATAGCATACTTCGAGTGAGAACAACGGCGTGAAGTGCCTAGGTGTGTAGCCTCTAAAAAAGCGTAAATCACTACGAAATTGGTCACTCGTTTTAATAGGCTACAGCGCGAGGGAAGTCAGTCGGCGTGTCGTGATAGCTATGCAAATAACCCAGTGTCAGATCGTATCGTAAGGGTCTGTAATCAAGGCGAGTAGCGCGACACGCGAGCCGATCTACCTGCCTTCTAGATTAACGTGCTGAAATCAAGCCCGTAAAACTGATCCTAATTTTTGAGTTCGAGCATATTTCCTATTAACACAAAAATACAAGGTATAATTTCATTAATTAGATCGTCGGGCTTAGACGCCTCACAGCTCGTTTAGTTGTTTAATTAACGCAACACTGGTAGCCAGTTTCTAATCGCAACGGTATCATCTTGCATTTAAATAAACACGGAATAATGCCAAGATGGAATTAAGATAGCACCGAAGACCGAGCTACTAAACTAATTCGAAAAATCTAACCAAGGGTTACGTAGAACCGAGGGGAAAATTTAATGGATCATTGTGATCTAGAAATACAAAGTGTATGAGAGATTGTTCAGAAATAAGACGTCACGCGGTACACACTCACATCACACACAGAAGTATAGATAGTTTTCAGAAGGATTGGATTGGAACGCTCCAACTTCTCGATTTACTATTCGACAGAGTAATATCACTACAGTGACGTTTCAGTCATTATCATAAAAATCGCTAATTAACTAACTATCCGCAACTATACTGGGCAGCGAGTCGAACATAGAATCGGTTCCAGCGCCTACAGTGTGTTCAAACTAATTTAAAGTTTGTCGTGGTACAGTGTGAACGAGGAACAGGGATACAAAAGACGACATCTCGGGTAAAATCGACAGAAAATTGACATTATTAATCTACCAGTGAGAAAGAGGATCGACTCGCTAAAAACCCGTGGCGTTTTTCGTACTTTTTCGATATACCATGGGAACGGGACTGTGGTACCATGTAAGCTGTCGGTTCGAATGAGGAGCGCCGAGGATTTGAGCAGAAAATGAGGACTCCGATCTCGGAAATAGGGAGCGGCCTCTTCTAAGCCAGTATTGGTTTATGCGTAGAACAGAACCGAAACTTTTTTTCTGTCTCTATTTTTTTTTTTATTTTCCGTTCCTTCTTTTTTAATGGGGGTACCATCCACACTAGAGATATTTAGGACAAGATGCGGCGAACCGCGAGCTGTCCAGGATCTGTCCGGGATCAAATGGCCCCGCCCGGACCCCGACGAGAGTTTAACCAGGGGTGAAAAATTCGGTAGCCGAAGATCAGTCGACTGTTTCTTCACCAATTTCTGCTCCATGTCTAGTCGGTTTGATCCTAACTAACGACGACTACAAACCTACCGATTTATCGTTAGCCGCGATGTCGATTCGAATTTTGCAGAAGTATTTTGAGCACTGTATCTGTCCGTTGAACGTAGCCAGATGTACGTATACGACTATTAGTCATGGAGGGTTGAGAGAGGCCAGTACGTACGTAATCGTTTGACTTTGAATTCGCCTTTGAACGACGCGAGTGGGACTATATAAACATGTAATTTAATTTAATTAATTTCATTCAATGCGTTCAGAAACAACATATTATCGTGGATTTCTGAAACACAACCAATATACTCGCTCAGGCTCGGAGTTCCCGCTGCACAACTTGACAGCTAATACCTATTTAGAGGTAATGCACGCGCGTTGGGGATATAATTAAACGAACAGTGATCATAAACACATTACAATTATGCACCAAGTACGCTGCGTAGTTCGACCAATTATACACGGAAAACAAAAACGAATCGGAATAACAGAAAACCAGAGTCAGGTTTTATGAGCCTCGATATCGAATGACTTTTGTCAATTTCCTCAAGAATCGATTCTTCATGAAAGTCGTAACAAAGCTCTCTGGGTAAATTACGCACTGCAACAATATCATACGTGAGAGCGATACTGGAAAGACTCGACGACCGCAGAAAGCACGCTTTAGGTTTAAATAAGGTAAGCTAAAACCCAGCAGTACTTGGTACACGTGCGACGGGTGTGCCTTCGCCGAGGACATGCTAATCACGTGCGCACTATAAGGCCCGCCTGAGCTCAGACCGAGTCACCCAGCAAGCCTTCTTTTGTTTCCAAAGGATTTTTCATCTCTTTTCTGGAATTTTTTCTTTAACCCTTCATCCTTTTTTTTTTTTTTTTTTTCTAACACAAGACTCAGACGGCGTCCATCTATCCATGGCCAGAGGCAGAAAATTATTCCTTTGTCGCAGACTTGCTGTACTGCTACATATACTGAAAACTTGTGTACATCGGTGCACGAACACAAACCAGACAATAAATTAATTTTTTGAATGACCAACAGTTCCTTCCTTATCGAAGATACTATTACTATGTCGATTATTGGATGGTAATAGATCGGTACGAGACGAAGGTACAGACCTGAAATCGTTCGTATTTGAGATCGTAATTCATGATCTTGAAGAGTTAATGAAACGAACAAACGACATGCATACCGAACGCGGTTTGCCTCATGGCGTCTGCTGCTATAAATTCATAAACTAGAACTTGGAAACTCACGGGGCGTAACTTCGCGGAGGAATGAGAATGCGGAGGATGAGGAGGCGAGAAATTCAACTTCTGTATGAACATATACATTATACATACCTCACCTATGTCTACCTATACCATGTTCCACCCCACACCAACTCTTGATGAATTCACAACTAGTTAGATTTCGCGAAGAAAATCTTTTGTCCACTTTACCCCCTGAATCCCTGGCTAAAATCCCATCCGTGAAGCACATTCATCGGCTAATCAATTGCGAAGTACATTTTCAAAAAGATTAAAACATATATCGGCTACTAAGCAGGGGTGAAGGGTTTAACAGAACGTCCATGAGGCAGCTTAGTTGGCTATGGTTATGGTTGCGTGAGTAGAGAACCGAGAGAATGTCACGTGGTCGTTGGCCGTTTGTATTAATTAGTAATTATGAATAATTACCGGCAAACAGGCACGTCCCGTTTCCCCCAGCCCCTTCCCGTTGCACTGCTTATATTCAACGGAGGGTTAAGGAAGAAATACTTTTAAAGAATGAAAATAGCATATGAGCTAGACGCGACATGGACGAACGCACCTACAACGCAACCTAGGAGCACGTAGCAACCTCTGTACATGCAATGAAGCACTTAGTACCTGAACGTACCTCATACAGCGTGCGATACTATATTCGCCCTCTCTCTCTCTCTCTCTCTCTTTTTGTGCGAATTACTCGCGTATCAGGAGGGGACTTACCTGAAACAAAAGATAAACGGTTCGTTAATAATCGCGATAGGCGAAACAGTGTCGAGTATCTTTGGAGGAAACGAAATTTTTCGGTTTGGTGTATCAGAATGCTCGTAATCTGTGTGAATGTTGGAACACATTGGTATTTCAGACCAGAATTCAAACGGTCAAACGGTGCAGAGTAGAAATCACAAGATTATGTTAGTATAAGTGCTCTCGCCGAAAAGAGTCAGCGCGAACTCTCTCTTTGAAAAAGTCGTCATATGCCGTCTACTTTTTTTATTGATTGAAATGAAAAATCCCATTAGTTCGATTTTTCTAGGGAAACCCTTGTGAAAATATTACGAACTCCATGTTTTACCGATCCTAGAAATCTAGAGGATTTCGGAACTGTTACTACAAGATTTTAAGCTTCCGTTGGAATATGAATTAAGCTGATTTCCAGGGAAAGCTTCACACGTTTTTATAAAAAAAAAATCAGTTAAGAAATCCCGACAATTCAGCAGTGATACACGAAGGATTCTTTTACGGAATGTACCGTATGCACAAACTTTCATCGTCACAAAGATTTCAAATTCAATATTCAATATACGCACATCGATAGATATTGTTTGAGGATTTTTTAATTTCAGTAATTAAACTTGTGGAGAGAGAGAATCTCCCTCGTAAGACATTCTTTCATCGTGATGATGTCTGCAATACTCGCACAAAACTTTTTCTCGGATAAGCACCCATAGGGGAGGGGCGGGCAAAATGGGCCCTGGCGGGCAAAATGGGCACCCCTAAAATTTTTTCGTATTTTTACAAAATTGAAAATTTTTCGGATTCCATTGTTTTCTTGCTCTAACAAACTTCGAACACCAAATCGACCATATATCTTGAAAACATAGGGAGTGGCGGGCAAAATGGGCCGTCTCATGACCAACACCTCAAGTAGAGGTTTGAGCGAATGGATCTTGTAATTTTGACCAAAAAACGATAACCCGACCCATGCCGAGTGTTGCACGCCCTTATCTGAAAAGTCCAAAAATGGCGGACAAAATGGGCACCCCTAAAAATTTCAAATTTTTCCAAAATGTCAAAAATTTTGACATCGTTTTCGTATTTACTTCAGAATCCTTCAAACATGAGATATTTAAAGTTTGCGAGGGCAAATGAATAACGAAATTTAGAAGGTTTTTCAATTTTGAAGAAGGATGTAAAATTCCGAGGGTGCCCATTTTGCTCGCCACTCCCTATGTTTTCAAGATATATCGTCGATTTGGTGTTTGAAGTTTGCTAGAGCAAGAAAATAATGGAATCCGAAAAATTTCAGTACAAAGTACAAACATTTTTTCAGAGGGCCCATTTTGCCCGCACTTTCTCTAGGAGCGTCTTATACATAGCTAATATCATGTTTGAAGGATTCTGAAGTAAATACAACAATAGTTTCAAAATTTTTGAAATTTTGAAAAAATTTGAAATTTTTAGGGGTGCCCATTTTGCCCGCCATTTTTTGACTTTTCAGATAAGGGCGTCCAACACTCGGCATCGGTCGGGTTATCGTTTTTTGGTAAAAATTAGAAGATCCATTGATTCAAACCTCTATTTGAGGCGTTAGTTCCTTTGGGTGCCCATTTTGCCCGCCCCTCCCCTACATGAATTCGATAGAATACTATGTGATAAGGAAAAGTTTATTTCACCTCACATTGTTGAAAATTGTCCAAATTCGAATTTTTCGGGCCTGCCAAAATTGACCATCCGTCCAGAATTGTTCGAGTGTATACTTGATTATCCAAAATTCTCCCAAATCAATCTACACCATCCAAAATGGTCCTAAAGTGATACTACGTGTTCACAATTGCCCAAAACTATTCCTAAAATATTCGATAACTTTCAAAAGTTTTCAAAATCTAGTACCGAATCTCTGCATTTAGGTAGGTATATAATGAGTCTCATAATTGCGAAAACTTGAGTGTACACACAGCATCGGGTACGATATAGACGATTCCATGACCGAGCCCCCGGGGTACGAAAGCTCATACGTAGAAGGTCTCTTTGACAGGAAAAAGCGTGATATATGTTCATCCTCGCTGGGGGCCCTAGGTTAGGGTCTCGTGGTAACATTTCTATCCATTTCCTGCCCTCTGCCCGTGTTTTGCACGTGGATCCGCAATTCACACACGAAACGGGAGTCCCAGTTACATCCGACACCGTCGCGGTACGGTACGGTGGTGGGGCCTTACGGTGTGCCTTAACCTACCTGTGGAACTTTTTTCAGATACGGTGTCAGTGGTCACGGGCATATTCAGCTCAGTCACGGTTCTCGACGGCGCCCTCGACACTCGCGACACTCTGACTCCCCGGGGGCACCCACCGTATTTCCTGTCTGACGTATCCTCGCTTTACTCTTCGCGAACTCCCGTTTGTGACAACAGGTTTTCCAGACCAACATGCGAACTCGCGGATTAACCGTGGCACCAAAAAACAGACGCCAATGAACATCGATTTTCATGCCCGGCATTTTTTTCTTTAATTCTCTCGGTATTTTTTCGTTTTTCAGAAGGAAATTTTTTTTTTCGCATTAGCGAAATTGTGTGTAGATGGCGACCAATGTTTTGATAATGAGGTCGATAACCTTGCGGTTAGGGGCAAGTGGTCAGGTGAGGCAGGACCCAAACTTTGAGACGGGGGCCTAGGGCGCCATGTACTGTTGTACACCGTCTACACGCGCCTCTTGTCCGACGTGTGCACCGCGTGACTGACGAAGCTGCTAGGTTGACGTGATGCGTGTTACCCTGACTCATCAAACTGACAAAAAATTTTCATCACACACGAGACTACACAAGATGTGCGTAAAGAGGAAGACAATGTCGTGTATCACCCCAGCGTGTCGGTAGTATTCCCTGCATGACTGCCACTTGCCGGTATCGCCGAACGGACACGCATGATCAGCGATTGTTATCAACCGATTTCGTGATCAGGCGTGAACTTGGTTTCAGCCGGGTGGAAATAAGGAAGTGAAAGAAGTGAAGACCATTTATGAATAATTCTTCAACCAAACCGAAGCGCTTTACTTTCACCATACCATGTGAAAAATAAGCAAATGGTCCACTGAAGCTGTGATTTTAAGCAAGTGAGAGCCAATTAAATCGTATTTAAAGGGAAGATATCGCTAAAGGGAAGCGCGTCGAGAGATCTCAAGCATGTTTTGATAAATTCTCGATGATGGAATATAATGAACTCAATACACGTACAATAATATTAGTTATGAGTTGAAGTATGTGAATGTATAGCTTTCAAAGTTTGCCGCAGTGTATAATGTGTACAGACAACGTTATACCGTGTAGCGCGGTTACCTAAGCCGGTATCGTAGTTTCGGATTCCCGGTGAACGAGAGTCGGAAGTATCCGATGCTACCCAGTCGGAGGTACACGTACCTCTAGATCCTGATACTCGTGGTCACCCACCCTCGCACCTGTCACTCGAAAACCGATTTCAGATGTACGGTATGTGAAAGGAAGATGAATTAAAGAATCATTTCTGATGCACCAAGTCGATTTAAATAAAAAAATTCCGGCTCATTCTCATGGACATCCAATAGTATGACGTCGTACTTTAGATCGAGATCAACCAGTACGAGAATAACGGCGCTGATGCAGCTTGCGAAAGAGAAGAATAAAGAGACATTCTTAGTGGTAAGAAAAACCGCTCGTCTCACCCGCATGCGACACGCGACACCCGGGTGGCGAAAGCCCCGAAGATGATGATGGAAAACGACACCCGAGACTGTCAACCGAGGGCTTAATGCACTTCTGGCTATTTGGTCCGAATCTCTACATATATCACAGGAACTCGTATGGCGCATTGAACCTCCGATACCTTGCATGTAGTGACACTTTCGCGAAACTCTATATGATCATTGTTATAATTCCAACATTTCATTTGAAATTAAAGTGTCACTGACGCCCGCTGCGCTCAGGTCAGGGTGCGGAGTATGGTCGAATGAGAACCTATGCTGCGTTATATTAGTTTATAGACAATAGGGGAGCCATTAGTACTCTATGACACATGTCGTCCCCATCTTTCAGCCACGAGGACAGATATCGGGTTACACCGTGACGCAATGCATGCTGCCTTCTCCTCTATGAGCTGCAACATTACATCCTAGCTGCACTTGCAACACGGTATCAGAATGATGGGAGCAAACTACTGTATAAGCCAATATCTATTTTTCGGGTTTCGTGTTACGATTCTCTCACAGCATAAGTGTTTAAGAATAATTATCAAGCATCTTGAATATACATTGCATGCCGATATCATTTGTCAAAAACACCATTTGGCGAGCGTCGAATCACATGGCAGGAAGAACGACAATTAATCGTTCACGCAATCGTACGATTAATTACTGAATGAGAATGCGAGCTCATTCTCGGTCTCAACCCTTTCGGATCTGATGTGACCCTAAAATCGGGAGCTGGGATGTTGCACCACCCAAGAAGCATGCAACTGTGATGCTCAAGTTCGCGCGCTGAGAACAGAAGCCTGTAATTAGGAAATAAAGATGTTTGGGTCTCTCCTCAAACCACAACTCGGAGCAGCGGAACATCTGGAGAAGGAGCCTGGAGCCGCAACGACGAACGAGGCGCCGGGCATCCCCAGAACTTGAACGCCCTGCTAACGATCCTGTTTAAAACAATGAACCGCCATAAATCTTCGGCAGGTGTCCTCCAAGACTTCACGAGACCGTGCCTGCACCAAACTCCCCTCCTCCTAACGGTCTGAGAAGTTGATCTGAATCTCAAGGCAAAAACGACTCGTTAATTTCCCCTCGAAGATCCATTGGAAAATTGAAAAATTGTCAAATGCAGAGGATGAAATAACTCGTTGAATTGGTGTGTCAATAGCTCCATGAATTCATTGTAATTCGCCTTAATGCGAAATAATCGAAGTAATAAGAATCAACTGAGGATTATGCGAATGATGGAGACATTTTTTAGTCATCCATCTTCAATTGTGGGAATTGTCATGGGTCATTAAATAAAAATAGTTCAATTGAATAATTTGAGGGAAATCAAATTGAATTGAAAAGAAGAACCTGAATTAACAAAATAATTAAATAAAAAACTGAAAAAATTAGGTTGAATCAGGTTAATTAATTTGAATTACTTTAACCCAAAAAGTCATTGTGTCATTCAAATTTCGCGATATTTTCAATTCAACGGATTGTTAATTAATCAACGATCTTATGATAATAATAAGTTTGCACATTAATTGAAACCAGAATTGCGCCTGATAGCTTATTGAAAAGTTCTCATCATACTTTAATTGTCTGTCGACTCCGACTAAACGATAATTGTTTGCCAATTAAAATTTTTGACATGTTCAATAATTAATAGGTCTCAACGCAATATTCTATTTATTCACTTTTGACGGGAGGTAACAAAAAAAAAAAAAACAGTTTTTACTCGGATCCTGAAGAGGCGTAAAATTGCAAGAATGGTCTTGCCTTGGGGCAACAGACGCTAACAAAAGATTTTACTTTCGGGTGGCTAATTATGCATCGATATAAATTAAAAGCAAACACAGCTTCTGTCAGTCCTCAGGCTACACTCGACACTCGAGTGCAATCCCTGAGTAAGAAGAGGTCAGTGGGGGGTCGAAATAGGCTAGAGGGAACCTTCCGTGAGTATAAACTACATTGGTAAAAACTTTCAACGGAAAATATCGCACAGTCCGTTAGTCTGCAGTCTCGATTTCTTTTTCTATCGTAGAATTTTGGTACGGACTACAAATATGCTGACGGGAGCAAGCGAAACGTGGTGTGGGCGAGGGCCCCGGAAGCCACGTTGAGTTCAATGAGTTATCAGAAACACACTAATTGAATGACGCACTTTGGAGAGTCGGCCTGTTGACCATGCAGAGATGCAGGGGGGCGGTCAAAGACCTGCCTAACTAACCGATGGCTGTTTCTTTATACATTTTTTTTAACCTCTCCTGAAGATAGTTATCGAGTAAACAAAACCAGTTTTCCCTGCAACTTCCGGTCTAGCATTTTGCAAATTTTCAAATGTTTTATCAGCTAGATCGTAAAAAAAATGATAATTTTTACGAAAGAAACGATTATACAAATTCAGATACAATCGCGCTACGACTTCAAGTCCTTTTCTGAGTTATTCTCATTGTAGATATAAGGATGTAATAATGTGGATGATACGGTGTCAGGATCTCGTTGGAAAATGTAAATTTGTTTCATTTGTGTATTTCTGGTCTGATATGGGGTCTCCTGGCAGCTTCTAGTGGTGTACAATGTTTCACCCCGGGCCCACCGCGTCCTCGTCATCTCGGTAAACGGACAACCGACACAAATCCGGACCTATTAACAGGCTCATTCAATTTCCGTAGGATTAACAAAAGCATCGAATTACAAATTCAAATCCCCGGCACGTGTATCAAATACAACCGAAATTCTTCACTCGATCCACCTGTAGACTAGCAACGAATATAAACCGCCGATACCATTCGAACAAGTCAAACGAAACTCAATTCCCGTTTTGCATCTATAAAATCGATCAAATTTGTTGCAACAACAGCCTTTTTCAATTCTAACGTACTTTCAAGTCAATACTTATGTAATATATTTTTGCTATTATAATAAATTGAAGAACTACGGATTGCAAAATTTAAGTTTGCGATCAAGATTCTTTCGAACATTCGGTGCAATTCGGAATACCGACAATTATTATCGCTATTCTTGTGATTTCTGTTGGTTTCTGTGTAACTGAGGAGATTTTGTTCATTTTTTTTAGTTGTTTCTACACCTCGCTACAGTGGTCTCCTGTAATAGGCCCATCTCATGTATTTTGTGTAGCAGGATAGTAAGGTAGGGTATCTATAGATCCCCACTACCGCAGAACCATGTCATCGGATGCCGTCCGCGGAGAATGCCTACGTGGCCCATTGTCATTCTAATATCTACCGTTTTGATTTATTTTATGGTCCCAACGCATATAAACGTTGTGCTAAATGGCTCCTTGAGTCCTCCAACTCTCATGCCTCGAGTTAAACCAGGTAAAGAGTTACTCCAGAAAGACAAGATCAAAAAATCTACCAGACTTAACATCTTCCGATTCCATGTTTCCCTGCAGTGTTCATTCAATGAGGTACGTCACAGACTCTTCGTAAAAACTTAATTTTTTCTCATTTTTAATTGAATGCTCAAAAAATTTGAACCCCGAACTTTTCAAATGATGTTAATATTCTGCGTCTTGGAAACAAACTTCGATGGACACACACTTTCATAACAAAAACAATTGCAGAGAGGAATTTTTGATTGAACTTTTTTATTAATTTCAAGACCAAAAAATCGTATCTTTCTAAAGCAACTGCGAAACGTCTATGGATTTATCATCGTTGACCCAGGAAGAATCTGAAGATATATTTGAAAGGGAGGAAAAAGTTGGTCTGTTGAGGAGTATGAAGTAGGTACTCTCGCAATAAAGTGCGTGTCAGAGAAGAACTTATGGCATGGTGGCAGCTACCAGCGACAGACACCCACCTTGGCCGGGTAGCGAGCTCTCGGGTGAAATGATTTATAGCCAGGGCGGGCTCCACCCAGGAATGCCAACTTCTAAGAAATAAATAAATTCGAAAGAAACAATCCGGTGGTGGTTGTACCGAGACCAAATTCCGGGGGGATAATTAAATCCTGTCGCTCTGAGGGCGACGAGACGGTGTCTGGTGAAATTGAGGGAATGTCTTGTACCCAGGTTTTAGGAAATCATCCGCGAGTCAGTGCATTCCAAGACATTGCGGAATACATATTCCAATGTGGCGTCGTTTTCCACCGACAAGTGACCTCGTGCGGTTTACATAAATTATCATAACACGACGTAGTCGAGTCTGCGGCGAGAAAACAGACAACAATCGTTATTTTTTAAGAAGTCTAAAAGTTAAGTTGTATTTTTTATTTTCATTTTCATTTTATTTTACTGCGTAGGCGTTTATAACTAGGTCTACATAACTCATACGCAGTTCTTGCAGACTGGAGGTCAAACTTCAACACGCATTCCATTCATTAGTCGGATCTTGATGTTATTAAAAAATAAAAAATAACAAAGATGCGAATTTGGCTGACCTGAACGTGTCAAATTAGGAGCACCGAACCATTCAATCACAGGTGCTAGAGCCTTGGTTATTCGGGCAGGTCAACCTGGACCGGCGATATAAATTAAAGTCGAAGTTAGGTACGGGTCCTAACTTCATTGGCCGTTGCGTCATTTTTATGGTTCACATTTTCAACGGATTATCGCGTCGCGGTGTTTAACAGTTTGGGAGAATCGTATAAACGGATGTATAGACACGTTGGAAATGGTAGGTATAGGTATAGGTATAGGTAGAGGATTTAGTTAAGGTCGCCATGTTTTAGGATTTCTTTTTTTAATGGGTTTGCATTTTTCTTTTAAGCTTCCCACGACACGATACACATATATACCTGTATACCTGTATACCGTCGGAATTTAAGCCAGAAACACGAAACGTGCTGCATTCGAGCTGTAAATCAAGTTTTGCTCATGATTTACACCGTCTTTTTACATTTTCCCTTTTTCACACATCAATTCTCATATTATAGCTATGGCTGAAATTATATCTGCGTCCTAGGTATCCCTGCGTTTTTGAAGGAGATTTTTATCATGTCATTGCCTAATACGCTGTTTTTATTATGTTTGTAAATTGTAAAACATTCTATTTTCATTTAATCTAGGCTACTCTTGCTCACACCTTCCGATCATTTATCAAATTTAGGCCAATTAAAAACCGCCTAATTCAATTGAATCGGAACGATGATTTTTCAAATTATTTGATGCAATGCTATACTTTGATCTTCTTTAGCATGATATCATTATATTCCTGTGTATGAAAAGAGCTGACCGAAGGCAGAGAGGCAACTTTTTTGTGGATAGAATTCTTGCAATTATAAACCTCGGTACAAGTTCAAGGATAGGCTTTGATCTGGTACGCGGTGACCAGTCAAAGTTCAGATCTATTGTATCAGAGCTGGCAGATTCTACTTATAAGGATTTCACCTTCTAGTTACGGATGTATCTTTGACGATTTTCATTTTCCGCTGCAGGCCGTGGCTACCACATAGATACATTTCACAAATTATTTCTTATCCAGAGATTATAAGAAGAAATTGAATCAATGCAATATCCCTTTTTAGGTCCCGCCAAATACGATTAAAACAAAATTTTACCATAAATGAACACGATTATAATGAAAGTGTGAAAATTAGGACGAATTTTAGTTTGGGCGGCTCTTTTTTACCGTTTAAGAGGGATGATATATCGCGTTTCTAATGGCATAAGGTCGTAAGCGCCGAAAACGCGATTTTGGTGGCAAAAGGTCATATAATTTTCTTTCACCTTATTCGCTCCAAAAATGGTCAAAACGTATAAATCAATTGAAATTACGAGATCGATAAATGTAAATGTAAGAGGTCTTATGTTAGGCGGTCACGTCGTTCTTTGATTACAATTTTTAAGGAAAATAACAACAACAAAGAAAAAACCATAAAAGCACGTCGTAAAGGAACGTTGTAAGCGCCATTACAAAAAATTTCACTCCTGAACCAAAAACTCTCAAAAACACCTGACACGCGAAGATAAATTGAAAAAACTACCGTTTTGAAAAATTCGATAAAAAAATATTCGTAGTTAAAAAGCAGAAGGTCGTAAAGCGCTATTTTTTCTCCTTAGTTTCGAATTTTTGCATGAATGTTCAGAAGTTGAAAATTTCAATAGATCTTCGCGTTTCGAGTGTTTTCAGAGCGATTGACGAGAAAAAAAGGTTTTATTTGCCTTTTTTTCTTTTCGCTTGGTTGCTTCGGAATGGCATAAGGGCGAATAATTTTTCTTTTTCAATTTCCGTTCCTTGATTTTTTTCTTTGGAAATAGGTAAAAGTAGCGACAATGCATAAATAAATTGATTTTGATGTAGGGTAGACCGGGGTCAGTTGTGACAGGGGTCAGTTGTTACATCGCAGATATATCTCTTAAAGTAAAGTAAGTATGTTTATGTCCCTACAGTATGTCTTGTATGTAGTCAGTCCGGAAATGCTTATCCACATGCCAGCTTCCCTCGCGTGAAATAGACGCATTGCGAGGGGTGTATTGTTATTTTTGGGCCCAAAGTTAATTTTTACGATTTCAGTCGAACAGTGATATCTAGATTCCTATGGTATGTACATCGAATATTCTTTATCCATACGTTTCCTTGAACATTTCTCGATCAGCTCTGACGGTTTTCCGCGTCTTTGGATCGCGAAAATGAACGAAATTTTCACACAGAAGTTAAGAAAACCGTTTGGGGTCAGTTGTGACAGGGAGCAGTTGTAACATTTAGATATAGGATAATACTGACATTTCAGCTTACCTGATACGAAAATGTTTGTTTTAGTCCCTCCATGTTAGAATGCCTCGAAAAAGTGAAGAAAATATAACGAGTCCGTGATAACTGTTTATCCTATGAAAAAGCTAATGCCGAGGTTATAAACGGAAAACAGCTGGAAAATATCCCTCCACACCATTTTCGAACGACATGTCTCGGATCAAAAAGTGGTTCCGAGTTAGATTGACCTCAATGGAATTCGCAATCGTGATTATTAATTGGATTTTGTGTGAAAACCTTGTGTCACAACTGACCCCATTCGCGGTCACAACTGCCCCGGACCCAGGGTCAGTTGTGACATTTTTCCATTTTTTTTTGTCGGGCTTGTACTTTTTTTCTATTAATGCTAGAAAGTCCTACTTAGCGTCATTTTGTCAGCAATTGAATGGTCTTTCCTGCGGTATTTGAAACATTTATGTGATTGTTGTAGGTTGAGCTTAGTAAAGACAAAACTGCAAACTGTCACAACTGACCCCGGTCTACCCTATATTACTCCAGAATTTTGATAGATCTTCGCGTTTCTGATGTTTCTGAGATGAAAACGTGAATTAATTTTTTATTGGTCGATATGTCCTTATGCAATTCGTCAACGTACTTTTTTTTGATTCTAGTTTAAGTAACAAAAAGTCGTATCCGCCAGTACATACGACCTTCCGCAATTAGTCTACCTGCTTTTCAATCTGATTGTTTCTGGACATATTTGAACGTTCTCAGTCGAAATCCCAAAGAACGAAAATTGTTCGCCCTTTTGCCATTAAAAACGGCAAAAATTCGTATAATGGCGCTTACGACCTTTTGCCACTATAGATATATGCTCGCGATATATGCTCGATAACTATATTTATCGTTCGTCATTGGTATGGGTATAATGAGTATGGCCAGAGTTGCGAAGATGCAGTGTGTATTATGGTACATGTATATTCCTACCTATGGCCATACACGTTATTCTGGACCGATTCGTTTCACAGCATGATTTAGTTATTAATTGATACGCATCTATCTCATCGTCTCTGTAGGCTGTCGAACTATTAAACCGATAATGAGATTAATTAACATCAGTTAAAAAAGGGCGGGGTATTAATAATAATCTCCATAGATAAAATAGTGGATGGGTATTACCGGATCTAATACTGCATTTCATTCGGCCATCGTGTATATATTGAGCTATAATATTGATTCAATCACACTCCTGAATGATTTTTTTTTATTAACGAATTTCTTCGATTTACTTTAAAATGAATTTTCATTCGAAACGAAGTCGAAGAACGAATTATTGACGTTCATCCATCAGAGGTAGACAAAAAATCGCTATTTTTTTTAATCCCGACTGTATCGGAAATGATCCTGCAGACATAAAACGACCATTTTTTTTTCATTTGATTCGATAACAAGTGGGTGTCGATAATTACTATCAATTAAAAAAATCAAAAGGCACTGCCAACTCATTTTCGTTTCTGCACTGGGATTTGATTCGCGATGAAATAATTCACCGCATGCATCATATACTCATGGTTGCAGGTACCCTCACTATTATAATACAGTCATGAAACAAATTGTCGACGATACTTTAAGGAGGCAATCAATTCAGACAATAGTATCGATATTTCATTATTACTTTAATATATAGATACACGTCTAACGTTTTATAGATCAAAAGTGTAGCTCGATTGGTCCATATCCTGTTTTGTGTCAATTACATGTATTTCAATAGTCCTCGAAGAACTATAATGATGTCGTATTTTTTTATTTTTCGATTAAACAAAAATCATTAGGTTTTGATCAAGACTGAGGTGAACAGCTGTCGGAGCGTCTAACGTACAATGATCCGTGTTCCTAAATGCCCGATTACATGTTCAACTTTTCAGATTCATTTATATCGATATATATTATGTATTCTCAAGCCACATGTGATACCTGCAAGATAAAAGTGTTCGGGATATAATGTTAGTTTCTTTATTATGCAATTTCTTTCAATATGATCTCCGATTGGGATTATACAATGAAATCATTAATTGAGATTGAAAAAATTTTAGGAACTATGCCGCTGGCGTTCGCCGAGTCAAGTGGCCGAGTCAAGCCCCGCGTGCTGACAATCAGATCTGACTAAATTACGAAATTGATACTCTAGAGGGATCTAGGCACCCATACAGCTGGGAGAGAGCAGCGCAGCGCAACGCAACGTAACGCAAAAAGGCGCGATGATAGACGTGCTCGAGTGCGCGCGTGAGCCATTTTGCCCGAGACGCCCCACGTCTGCGGCAAGAGAACCGCGGCGAACCGCGACAAGAATCGCGGATGGGTGTCGGTGCGCGTACGCGGACTTGCGCGTTGCAAACACCTCACAAACCGTGAACCTCGCCGCGCGCGTCTCAGTTCCAACTCCTAGCCGACATCTTTGTGCAAATTTATCCACACCGTCTCACCACGCTGCGTTACGTCCCCCAGACGCGTGTCTCTCGTCACTAATTAATTAGTTAATTCTTGTGCTACTTTTTTTTACAGAGATATATTTTAGCACTTCACGAATGAACGAATCTCGTCGTATTTTTTCTCTTTTCAATAATTTGGCTCGAAAATTCTAGAGCTTGAAAATGACAGATATCGTCATGACGTCAATCACATGCTGAGATAGCACAATACTGAAATTGCTTACATCCGCGATCTTTATTCAATTTTAATGGAAATAACAAAAAATATGATCCACTTGTTCCGAATTGCTCTCTACTTTACTAGATGAGACACCGTGTACCGATAGGGGATTAATTGACACGTCAATAGCTTCATGGATTGATTTTCATTCCATAATTATTAACTGAATTACCGAACAGTAACTGAATTGATGAGAATTATTGAGAATTGACTGAATTAATCAGAATTCGCCCAACTTGAATTGATTGATTGAGGAAGTTGACACAAATTATCATGAAAGTTTGTATGAGCAAAAAATATAAAATTAAAATGAGCAAGTTAAGATGAATTGAAAATTGAAAAATGTGAATAGATTATTTTTCACATAAGTTGAATTGAATAACTGAAAGTTGAATGATCAGGAGATACGAAAAAATTTGGATACTCACTTTTCATTGAGGTGAGTTATTGAAGATTATTGAAAAAAAAACTCCCGATATTCCCGAATCCAGTCAATTGTCTCAGAAATTGAGAGTCTGGCAGAAAATTCTTCCGGACAAGAATTGTATGGTTCAGAGAATGTCGATATTTGTTTAGAAAAGAAAGAAAAATTCACTTATATCCGTTCTTCTTGTCTGAATTATGAAGCTCTGAAGTTTGAAGATAATGATATTTCATGTAGAATGATTTCCATTCTAATCTTGGGTTCACGAATTCAAATTCAGTCATATACAATTTCTTTTCCAGAATGACAAATTTGAAAAGTGAGTAATCAACCTAATTTCGTAGCTAAGAGCGTCTGTAACGAGACTAGATGTTTTCGGTGGTTGAAATGAAACAAAAGTAGATAAAGCGGACTTTGAATTTGGAGGGTATCATTTTTCCATTTGACTCGTTTCCCGTTTTCCATTTCTCGTCGTCAAGCGGAACTAAACTGGCTTTTATATTACTCGAGATCACTTCCACCTCGTCAACAGAGTTGCAGTTAGGTAGGCAGAGGTCTCGTCTCGGTGGTCCCCCATTCTCCAGTGACTACTCTTGTGGTACTACACGTGAGAGTAAACTCCCGGCACACGGAAAATCGTATGTACCAGGCCGCAGAGGCCGCAGCATCGACGGAGTCGTAGAAACGAATATAACCCATCTGCATCACCGTATGCGATGTGTTTCACAGTGTAGCGACTAGCTTCGACACCGAGTAAGTACTGCCGCATGCTAATGAGTAATTAGTAATTAGTAGCGCGGTGCATCCGTATATCGAATTTGTAAGCCACATCCAGGTACTGCATACGTCGTTATGCCGTAATTACATAATTACGTAATTAGACCTCGAGGCATTCGAGTTTATCGAATTCAAAACGGCACGGGGAAAGATGATGAGCAAGAGGCTGCGTTTATCGCGACACCTATATTATCCACCCGCGACGTACTTTTGCGCACACGACTATCGTGATTTTGGGTTTGTCGTGGGAGGTAGACTGTAGGCACATACTCCGCTTGGGGGGGGACAAAAAAGGTGAAGAAAAAAATGCCGTATTGTAAATTCCAATTTGTACGTTTTGACCCTGACGCGAGACGACCGTGCCACAAGAAACAAAACACTCAGGCTTATTAGCCGAAGGAGTTGACCGGGTCCATGCAATATGAGATGTGAAAACGTTACCTGCACTTCAGACTGATTCATTTATTTTTCGGTAAAATACAAGTGCGATTTTAGAAACTTCACAATGCAAGAAAGAAGAATGAAACATGAGGCTTACAACAATAAATTTGTGTACATCATTTACATGAAATTTGAAATAAATATGAAGAAGAAGAAAAACCACTATTTTGACATTGAACGTTTTTATAAAGAGAATGTTATAAAAAATGTTTAGCGAGCCTTTTTTTCAGCGTACAATGTCATACAAAATTCAGAAATCGAGATTTTCAAAATGAAAATTCGTGTATCTTCAAATTTTTATTGGATCATAGATTTTTTTAATATTAATTGATAGTGTAAGAATTATATATGTAAAATACATAAATATATGTGCAAGAATGTTTACAAGTGATCAATTCTTCTTTTCTCTTTGCTGAACATTTTCATGTTTAATTAAACAGTTTGAGTGTACAAAGAAGTATTGAACTTCTCGTCACCTAAGAAGTACCAACCCCTTAATTACAATTTATTTTTGCATTCCTTTCGATATTCGATACTTGATATTTCAATGGCACATTTTAAATTCCATAAATGCATATTTTGCATTTTCAATATCTCGAATTTTTCCAGGTTGTGTACAATCCTCAATATAAATCGAATGCCGTATCAATAATTAAAACAGAAATTGAAACAAAAATGCACGTGGATCTAGAATCATCTAAAAAGAAAGTGAACGTAATGCTTCCCAAAGTTCATATAAACTTTTTTATTGAAGTAAACGTGATGAAACGGTTAAATGTTAATCTCAGTGTCATATTGAACGACTCGAATTTGTTTGCATCTGTAAAACTGTAAGGCGGATAAATCTTCGGTTGCCGCTTGACGAATAAGGCAGTAATTAAACTCTAATCAGGTTAGGAAGTGAGGATGATCGGCGTGGGCTGCAGATAGCGAGGGTCTGATATTCCCATAATCCCAGCCTGGTATCCGTGTGTGTGTAATCGGTTATGATTCAATAACATTATACACCACTAGAGCGCGTGCGTGGAGTACAGGCCGCGTTGAAATGAGCCTCTTTGAGCAATTATTTCTTATTGTTAATACAAATTCCTCGAGTATGTGTACCACTGCAAGCCTTTCTCGGTTTCATTATTACACACCTCGTGTAAAATATGTGGAAGAGAAAATAAAATAAAAGCTGAAGGTAACCCTGGGACATGCGACACGCTTATTCGTCAAGTGAAGGAGGGAATGAGAAAGAGAAGGAAATTTTGGCAAGCGTTATGTATATACAATCCCTCGCATATATGGAAATATTGTCGCCTAAAACCTTGAGGCGATTTATTTTTGTACACGAGTGACTAATAGCTGTCTTATTTCTTAAGGTGTGAAACGCTGCGCGGTGCGTGATGAAGAATTAGTGACCGACTCGACCAGTTGGTGCAGTGTTTTGTTTTTGAACCAGTACCCTGAGGTCCGATATGTTTGCTCAACGTGACGCGCGGGTTCGGGACGGAAAGAGTCAACGACCGCAACGACCACACAGATTATCGCTTGCGTACGTTCAGCTTTGGTTGTGGATGTGAATCCAGGAAAGTCAGAAATTGCCAAAATTTAACCACTGCTTAAACGTTTTATGACGATATTATCATTCCCTGCATATTCTTTGCTGATTAATATGCACCGCGACGATGAAAACAATTCTCGGCATCGCCTCTTCATTTCCGTCTCTGTCTCTCCACCTTCGTATGGGTGAGAAACACCTTTTCATATTTAGCCAAATGTACAAAGAAAAAATCACCTCAAACAAATTTTTTAGACATTTATCATCACGCGGTCTCAGACAGTTTGTGGAAGAATGCGGGTTCCGATTGTGAGTTGAAAATCGCATTAATATATTACTCATACTCTGTTGAATATTGAAGAGTAATGCCATTTGGAGAATATTTATGAGAATGAATTTTCAATTTCAGGGAATTCCTTCGACTTACATAATCGAATTAGAACGGGACTTCAGATCAACAAATTATAGAAAAACGTAAATATCAGGGATTGTACGGTTGGATTATATATAGTTTTTCATTGAATTTCTCAATCATCCGATCTTCGTTGATTCTAATGTCAAAACAGCATCATCGTTTCAAGAAATGAACATCGTGAGATCAGAGACATTTATGAAGGTGCTGTTTTTGTGCCATTTTCAGTACTTAGTTTTGTCTTCTATTTTTCAAACGGTATGAATCTTCTTTCGGCGGATACAATTTATTTTCAGACATTTTACTAATAAAATTAATCCAGCTACTGGGATAGTCTACAGAATTCTAAAAAAATTGCAAATCCTATCAACGCCAAAGATTTCTTCAATCGTTTCAAACAAATTTCAAATCCATACGAATTATTCACTCGATATTTTTTATCCCCTGTTGCCGAATTACCCAATCCATGATTCCTTCAGATTCAAAAGTCCGAGAATCAGCTAGAGCGAAGTTAAAGAATTCTAAACTAACATTCTTCTCCAATACTGTCGGTACAATAAAGGGCTATTCTATTCACTCAAATTTTCAGTGCTCAAGTGATTCCGTGATTTTATATTATTTCATACATGATTTTAACTAATTTTCCATATGATTTCATTTCTCATTTTGTACGATCTTCAACGATTTCCGACGATCTCAGCTGATTTATAGTGATTTCTGATTAATTGCGTACGATCTATGTCTATTTTTTAACTGATTTCAAAACAGGGTGTACAATATGATTACAGGAGTGAATCGTCCCACACGGAACACTTCGTGGATTTTACGTATGAAATACGTTCTTACGTCTGACTACGTATACAGCTAAAAAGATACGTACGTTATATGTATACACGATGTATACAATCAAGACATATTTTCTATACAAAGTATATACGTATCATACATGTATTATTTATGTAAATTCCGAAGCTGTTTTTCACGTATCACATATACATATGAGT
>JAFFZH010015912.1:143552-157344 GCA_018420115.1 Euura saliciscinereae
ATATTACGTCTAGTATACGTATATTTTTGGAATGTGTTCCGTGTGGGGTTCCAGTCCATATTCAACAATTCTTTCCAATCATTCGAGCAAGTCTTCACAGTTGAATTAAAATCTTACTTTATTAATTAATACGCGTCTGGTGGCAGGCAGGCTCAAGCGTTTCGTAGGCATGATGGGGGAACACCTTCATTGCATATAGTAATTGATTTTTTTTGTTTTTTTTTTTACGCACATCCATAGACACGGGTACGAAACCCCATCTTTACGTACTGGGATTTGTATATGTATATAATTCTCCTAGGTGTATTGCTGCATGTACCGATCTGCGTGTACCTACATGTATATGCTGCGTATCTCGACGGCGTCGTAGCGGGTTTGGAAATTAATTATTTTGTCCGAGCCCAAGGCTGTCAGCGTTTGGGAACTGAAGAAACTAGATGGTAGCTTGGAACTTGCTAACCGGTAATCTCAGTACCGTCTCGCCGATCCGCCTACTCCTCCCCCGACCCGCACTACGAACACAACTCTATTCCAAAAGTATCGCTCTGCTTACCGCTCACCTTGTATTCAATAATTCTACCTAGCCGATATCTATATATACAGGTATATACCGTGCACCCAAATCTAGGTACTACATACCTCTAGAAAACTTAGACGGTGGCCTAAAGTAGGCAACGAACGACTGTCGTCTCCGTTTAATTACACAATCAAGTTGGTACATAACCAAGACGTTTTCGTATTTAGTTTATGTAATTCGTCTTTTTTTTATCCCGTCAAGAGGCTAGTGAAGAGAGTTACTGTTGCAAATGGTCACTTTATAAGAGTGTACCTAGGCCATGCATATTATCAGAGTTTGAAAGGATCCACGTACGCGGCTTATTCTATCGGATAAATAATTGAACGTCTTGTTGACTTTTCTCTCCTTCCAGTTTTGGAACTGATATAGAATTTAAGCAGACTCACGAAGCTTGAAGTATTTGTTCAAGTGTACGTTTGACAATACCGACGTATAATGAATGTAATTATTTACTTGGTATGTACACTGAGAGAAAAATTTCGGTTGATTGCTTGGACTACATGTAGCGGTTACGGGCGGCGAAATGAATATTTAGTTGTGTCCATTTAGTCGAAATAATGAATCAATCACAACAGAGGGAGAAATAACTCAAGATTTGACTGACACAATCAATTTTGGGTTGAAGCAGGTAATTGATTAACTTAATTTTCAACTTCTCGTTTCTCGGTTTCCAGAGAAAAGATGAAGTTATTGCAATCAGGCCGAAAATTAAAAGTTGAGTTTTCACAGGATCTGTACGTTTTAAGCTAGAGAATCATCCCCAACCAATTTCAAATGGGTTCAGGTTGAAAATGACCGAACAAACTTCGAAGCTGATGATAGTTCCTACAAAAAATAATTATCATTTTTCACGTATAAGTGACCGTTTTAAAGATAAAGGCTAAAAAGTCAGACTCTCATGATGCTATCTTCAATTAAAATCCCATACAGTCACCAAGAGTCAGAACCCTCATGTGATTGAATATAATAATCACATAAAATCATTCAAATGTAAAAAAAAAGATCACTTGAAAAAACAATAAATCCCGGAATCAATTCAAATCAGTTGAAATATTGCAATCACTTTACCCTCGAGGGTGGATTAGCCGCCATCGTTTAATCGCGCGAGTTACACCGTTTCAATCCGTGGATAGAATCTGAGCCGCGAAACGACTTATGCACCGGAACGTTAAGGGCATTAGGGCATTAGGGGGGTAAAGAAATTGTTGATAGATCCAGAAATGAAATTACGTAGAAGGAGGTGCGATAAGGCAACACGCTGTAGCAGCTATAAATGTAGCCGCGGCTCAGGCCCGGCTAGAAGCGGTACAACGACGGAGGAGGAGAGGCATTGCCATTGCGGCGGGAATTAAGACAAATCGGACGATTACCATCGCTGTAAATTAGAAGTCTGAGAGAGACCCGGGGAGACCGACGGGGTCCCGATGACGAAGTACCGAGTTTTGTCGCGGCTAACCGCTCTGCATGCGAATCGGTCATTAGCTACGTGGGTACCCCCTTTGCACCCACGTTTTTAAACCCCTCGCGTACACGAGGGGCCCTGGAGGAGTGTAACGTGTGCGATGAGGAGGATTCCATGCGGCTCTACGCGAGAAAATCACTTACGTCACGATCCACGTCACTAATTTTCTTGCCATTCTACAAAATGAGCGAACGCACGCACGCGTGTACGGTATAACACGTGCAATACCCCGACGCGACGGAGATTTATAACCTTGACGTATCTTTCGGCAAAGCGTAAGATAGGTACGTCAGACACGCTGAGCTAGGGTTGATCTTTTTTGTTTTCAAAAATCGATAACATTTGAAAAACCTCGCGATATTTCGATTCCTCCTGTTCATTCTTCATCCCAGAGAATTTCCTTTCTATTGTAATCCACAGAAACTCTAAATCGCAAACCACTTCGAAATCACATGAATCGCTTCATATTGTGCTTGCGCTATTGTGCAAATAATTGACATTAACGTATCTGATTACGTTAAAACCACGTAAAATTGTATTGAAACATTTAGAAATCACGATCATCGAAATCGCATGAGGTCATTTTGAAATCGGTCTGAATAGTTGGAAATCACTTCGACCTCGCTTAGAGTCACTCAAATTGTTTCAAATCGTATTTTTTTATTTTGCAATCTCTTAGAAATGAATTAAAAAAAGGTGTCTATTCGAGTCAGGATCGATAATTCCCTGAGAATTCTACGCAATTTCTTTCTTTTTCCAGATGTATTGAGATACGATGTTCATTATTATCTTTCGAAATATAAGTGACCAATTCTTTTTCATGCAATTTGATGCTGGTTTGAAATATGCAAAAAAAAAATATTTTTTTGTTCTCATTGATCCTTCTTAGAAAAATTCCCTGAGAATTCCAGGATATTCTATAGGAGGTAAAAAAATGTCCTGATATTCACTGCAGATTTTTCAAGAGGATAAACACCGTGTAAAATCAATCGACATCAGTCAAAATCACATGAAGACATTTCGACATTACAATCACCGGAATCGTATGTCAGGTTTAAATCTATTGGAACTAATTGCAATCGTGTGAAATCCCAAAGGATTCGCTTGCAATTCCCCTTTTCACCTGAAATATATAAGAATTATACTGTGTGAATAGACCCTTGGTAGAATCCTTGTGAAATGTTAATGTTTCCCCTCCCTAGCTCTGTCTCCCTCTCTCTATTGACTCTATATAATTGTGCAAATACTCGATTCGGTGAGTGTTTAGGAATGACCAAACGAAAGGCCCGGGTGCACCGTGTAGTCGTGAATAGTAGTGGCATGCCTTTGCATACCGGTGGCTTAGTGTTTTTCCCGCAACGCGTTTGTCGCATTAACAACGCATTAGCGTCAAGTCCACGCCAAGTTAGATGATTGGCATGATATGGGCTACCCGGTACGGGATACGCGTTGTAATACTTTATACTACTGCAGGGTATAAGAGGGGCAAGCCCGGAGACGTAGGTGTAAGGTGTACCCGAGTTGACGATAATTGAACTTGTGCTGTATTCCTGTTATACCACTTATGCTGTCAGGAAGGTAAAAATGTTCGATTCAATATATGATACGTTACCACAAAATCGGAGCGTGTATATAGTGTATATCAATCGGGCCCGCATTTATCGATCATAACTATAATTACAGCGTCTGGTATTGATGTTTTCCATTAGAATGTTTGTAACGAGAATCTCACATACGAATCGAGAATACATCATTTTCACACTGAGAATTAAAGAATGGTTAATGATTGATGTTAATCAAGAGGAAGGAAAAGTATCAGGCATTATGATATTTTGATTATCACAAAGTTCAAAAGTCAAACGAGCTCAAATTGAATTCAATTAATAGATTGTTCCATATTTGATTATTTACATTGCTCAACATTTTTAGAAACATATCCAGGAGAAGAAGACCATTACAGATACTGTATTTGAATTGACACAAATTGAACAAAGAAAACAACAAAATCGGAACAGTTGAGGGATGAATGAACTGATCCAATTGCTCAGTATTTGTGCTAATCCTCTTTTCAAAAAAACTTCAATTTCTTTTTTCTTTTCTTTTTTGCGACAGAAGAATTTGGAATCTCCGAAAACCGGCTCTGCGTGAATTTCTGTATCCTACGTCACCTCCTGGTTCAGAAATAACGCACGATGCATTAATGTGAAATATGGCGGTGAACAAGCGTGACCCATTTGTTTGCGATAAACTGACCCTGGAGCTACTGACCACTGACCAGTCCAGTCGACACACAGCGTCACGGTGCAACGTGGCCACACAGTGTGTGTGACGTGTGTATTCCTACCCTACCTACGTGGAGGTTCGTTTTCAACGTAAGGGACCGCTTAGCACAACAGAGGGTCTAAAGAAATTTCAACCAGAAACCAGATTCGCGGTCTGGACGCACTCTTCCCGGGCGTTCGAGCGGCTAAACAAGGTTGACACTCTCGGGACCCCAAAAAAATCCAAAGCTGCAACCGATACGTTTACTGTATTATTTTCTCACCCAGAGCCTATAATGAGATACAAAATTTAGTGGGTTCAGAATTTTCGGTAGTAATTTCTGTCAATTTGAAGAAATTTTGCGCTTTTCGAAGAACTCGAAGAGGGTCTTTTTCGTTTTCCAAAATATTAGAATGCCGGGCAACAAAGCTGACAAATCTTGGCTACAAAGACCTGATTGAAATTGAAATATATAGGAGCTAATGTGATAAAACTTGATTGTTAAAAATATCGTCCTGAACCCACTTACACCGTGAATTTCATAGTTTGGGTCTATTTTTGATTTGAATAAGTGAATTGAAAGAATTTAAAAAAAATGAGCTGTGGGGAGTCTGGCGAGCGGCGTGGGTCACGCCTCTGACGACTTAGCGTCCGTGTAGCATATGCTATAAAGTAGGATCGGTAGCTGACGATAAAACTTGAATATTACCCCCGCCAGAGACCAACCGCAATGAATAATTTGTACCCTCTTAAAATCCTGTTGAACATATATTTAGGCATGTTGTACGCAGAGTAACTCGAATCAGACTAGCGGTATTTTAGGACTAGTCACGTTCGGCTTAAACCGTCTCGCTACCAAGAAGCACCTCGTCATCGTAAGCCTTGTACTTCATGAAATGTTTACCAAAATCTTGAGCTTAGAAACTTTCGAGTTTGAATCAGTGGAAAAATGAAACACATAGTTGAAATTTTTTTAAAGAATTGAATTTTGTTGGAAATTCCCTTGCGTCAAAAACGAATCCGCTTTGTGTTACTACAGTATTTTCTCCAACTCTTTATTGTCACATCGTTGGCATTCCTATGTGGTTAGGTCATCCATATTTGGTATTGGATTTCAAGAGCCTAAAACCGAGCGGCCGCAGTTTCTTTGACGATTCAATCTGTCTGTAGGTAGGTTATACGGGTGATTTGTTTGTTTTGGTAAACCTCATCGTCGCGTCGCATCGTATATCGGTATCTCGGATAACGAAACCGTTAACAAATTTAATTATCTCGGAAATCAGATTTTTCTTCACAGTTAACAACTGTGACTCACTCTCACTACGATCCTAAGGGGCTTACAGCTTAACTATAGAAAATAACAAGCCAGATCACAGACTCATAGAAACCGATGACTTTCTCTTCCTGAACATAAAATCGTAGCATATTCACACCATTTCGCAATGGGTGTCAAGTTCCGGAACACCATTTTGAGTGTGAAGTTGAATTTATCTGGAATTCATTTCCACAAATCGACTACGTTATACGCGCACCTTCTCAGAAATTCTGATTTAATGGTAAAACCTATCAGATTTAAATTGGTTACCAGGTGATGTTATCAGGGCTAGATCGCGTTTGGTAGCATTCCAGGGTGCGGGTGGTTGGAGGCTGAATCTCACCTCCCAAACTTGAACGGATCGACGCGAGGTGTCCAAACGGTTGGTTCGGGTACTATAGGCAGGGATGAAGGGCACCTGGTACCGGTAGCCCACCCCAGCGCGCAACTTGATATATGTTACGATTTAGGGTCATCCGAAGTTAGGCCTAGGCACGCCCGCCGTGGCCACCGAAATCTAGATTCGTTGCCTCCTGTGCGCCCGTTTAGTGTTTTTCTAGTAGACTCTGGGAGAATACCCACGTATGCCGTGACGTTTATGGCGACAAATGGCCGTTTTACGGAAACCCGATGCCCCCGGATACCAATTTGTTAATTGGAACGAGATATGCGATTATCTGAGATGTCTAATATCTCGAGGATCTTTATATACCTACAACGGGGAACCCCGGTGATGAAAATAATTCCTACCATTTTACAACAATTTTCAGAAACATTCAAATTCTATATCTTCTTTGTACGGAATTTGAAGACTTGATTTCTTTTCCCCAAAAAATGGTAGATTTGTTCTTTAGAAAAATTGATTCTATTTGTGTATCAAGAACAATGCAAGTTGATACAATTTTCGATAAAAATCTGGAATTTATGAAAAACAATACATAATCATAGTTTGATACTTTCTACGAAAGAAAGTTAAGTTCAAATAAAAAATGTCCCTAGAAAAACTTAGATTATTTCTCTCATTCCGATGAGGCGGAACACCATATCAAATTTTTTACTATCACTGATGATTCAATCGCTTTGGTAACTTTTCTGCCACATTAGATATGTCAACAGTACCACTTGTACACGTGCATAGTCTTATGATTGAACAAACGAAGTGATAACATGACATAACATTGTCAGTTCTAATTTTTTTCTCAAATAAGTAGAAATACGGTGGCTTCATTTTTAATAAAATGAGATTAAAAATATTTCATAGGAACAGTCATGTGATAGGTATGGGAAGGTGGGGCGGAATGGCCAGGTCGGGCTAAACGGCCAACCCCCCAAAAAAATGACTTACTCGCATTTTCACATCGAGGGAGACCGTACGAAACGGTATGCAATGTGACTTCACTGACAGTCATAAAAAAATTTCAGGGTGGGGCCAAACGGCCAACTCAAAGAAAAGTGACGCAACGGCATTTTGACGTCGAGGTGAGTGAGATAACACTATATGCAACGTGGTTTCACTGAAAACGATGCAAATCCAGAAGGGTGAGGCAAAATCGCCCCGCGCCATCGAAATAGAAAAATCGCTTACTGGCAGTTCCGTTTAATTGACGAGTAACTAATTTTGTAAATTCGTTTTCGTCCACTGGAGTTAACGTGGATTAATCGGATTACTGAAACTCAAATAAATTATGAAAACCAACTGGGTAAATATAAACAACAACAAAAATTTCTAACATATGAAAAATCAATCAAAACTTCCGAATATTAACATAAACTATAGTGTGGATGAAAGAGAAAGAGAATTGAGTTCGATTGAAAAAAATCATTTGAATTGAATGGATGAGATTATTGAGAAATTAAATAAAATTCTAAAGATAGAAATTGAATGAAAAAATTCTTAGCCAAAGTAATGTAAATTTATTCAACTCAAAAATGTAGTATGCCAGTCAAATGTTGAACCAGTTTTCTCTCGGGGGTGTAAGACACAATAAAATCCAATGTTGTTCGTTCGAACAGGAGTTATTATATAAAACGAAAGTTGATATCTAAGCATACACTCTCTTATCTATTCTTCAAGTGGTGAAAATATGCCGTCCAGGAATAGTTATTTTATCAAAAAGGGGTGGGCGATTTTGCCTCACTCTTTCGGTTTGGCATCGTTTTCAGTAAAACCACGTTGCATATAGTGTTATCTCACTCACCTCGACGTGAAAATGCCGTTGCGTCACTTTTCTTTGAGTTGGCCGTTTAGCCCCACCCTGAAAATTTTTGATGACTGTCAGCGAAGTCACATTGCATACCGTTTCGTACGGTCCCCCTTGATGCGAAAATGCGAGTAAGTCATTTTTTTGGGGGTTGGCCGTTTAGCCCCACCTGGCCATTCCGCCCCACCTTCTCCTACTGGATGTCAAGTACTAGGTACAGGTACAGGTACTCAAAATGTCCCTGAATATAGGTACTCGCGTACTTTCTTGACGCTAAGGGATCATGTCTTGAGTCACCTTGTTGAGATTTGAATGAATATAATTTGCGAATATAGACTGTAACAAATAGTTAAAAGTGTACGGAAAAATTGTGACACACGATCACTCGATAGAAACTTGAACTGGCTACGGGTAAATGAATAGCTAATGAGTATCGATGGAAGTTTGAGAGACAATATATTTTTTTAAGTTGTAACAATTCCATTATGGGGGTACGATATAATTTGGATGTTGAATAAAGTATCTTGAATAGGTAAAGCTACCCCCAAAATGTACCCACTTACAAGTTACAACCCGCAGCATCGGAACCGAAATTTGGTCTTATTTTGGTGATTCCTAACTCTCATACTTTCGATTTCCATTGTTTCAGATAACTGTTAGTTTGACGTTACTTGCTTTGTCAATCAATTATATTCAACTGTCTGCTACATTATTATATTAGATGAGAATTGCAGAAGTCTATAATAACATGTTAGAACTGCGCTGAATTTGCGTGAAATTCAGTATTTCAAGTCAAGTGAAATAAAGATACTGGAAATTCGCCGATCATGCATGTATATCGGTACTAAACATACTTTCGTGTGAGCAATAACATTACGGTACAGCTGTAGGTGCAGGTTATAACTACACGAATTTAGATATCCGAGTGAATACAGCTGCCCGACCTGATAGCGATATAAACACTCAAATACATCAAATTCAACATTTATCCAAATGAATACAATGTAAAATTACGCTGTTGTGCCCCTTTTTAGGTCCGAGATCGATGGACTCGGAAAATGGAAGATATCTGTAAGTTTACGTCATAATCAATAAAAAATGCCTACAATTTTAATTATTTTTCACTCAAATTTGGCGTGCGCGCTCAGTGTACCATTGTGAACGATCTATGCGGAGAAAAATTCACCAGTCATTTGCAACCAATTATAGTTTCCATCTCCGTCGAAGTTTGCATCTCCAGGCCAGGTTGATTCATCTCTTGATAAACGATTTCACGGTTTTATTAATTCCAACGACAAAATTATCTCCACGGTCGTTTTACGGTGAGCTGGTACCCGGCAGGGTGGCGTATTGCCAATAACCCCGTATCTCGCTCGGTATCACGCGTACCGCCTTGGCACGAAAGGAGACGGAGAGCTGTCCCGCGTAGGAGAGAGGGGTTCAGAAAAATAGTATTTTAGGTAATTGGCTGTGAACGTCATCTCGGTCCTCGGGGTTGGAGGCTGGGGCTGAGGCTGAAGCTGCTACTGAAGTTAGTAGTGCAGCTTGCGGGGGCAGCGACGCGCAACCGATTAAAGTTAACAGGGTAAGTTATAACCCAGAACCCACCCCCGTGAGTGCCTCAAACCACCGTTCATGGTTTTACCTCTAAAACTGTTGGTTTTCCACATTGCCCCCTGCTCTTGGTGGGAAATTCATTGGACGAGCTCAGCGCGGAATTAAATTCAACTTTGGCGTAGTTCTAGTTTAAACTGTTTTCCTCTCTGGCAACTGCCAAGTTACAGTTCATCTTTTTTCAACGGACTGCGAATAGTTCCGATAAATCGGCGAATTTACCTCCCCCCCTGTGGTATCTCAACGAAGAGGAAAGCGGTCATTGCGAAAACCTTCTGCGACCGACAGCTTAAGGATTGCCAACCTCCTGCTATATGACAAGCCAAAATGTTGGAAGGTGACATTTTTATCTCTACTCTTGGGGTTTGATACGGTTACAAGGTGTATTAGGCCTCAAATTTCGAGTTTTTTTTCAAAGTAAAACAATCTTCATTCAATACATTGCTCATGAAAATCATGAGGTATGAATGTGGTAGACGCGTAACAGTCGCAATTAAGATCAGTGTGAAACGAATTCTTTTTATGACAAAACCATGCAATTAATTAAAAATTCGTAAAATAACAATAATGTAGATCTTGTCGAGATATATAAAAAAAGCTCTCTACAAATTTTTCTATTACTTTCACCAGTTAGACTCTTAGGAAAATTCAATTGTAAAAAGGGTCACTGAATCGTATCTGTTAGTCTACATAGCAACTATTCATGTAATTCCAACGTTTTAGTTGTATCGACATTTGATCGACAAATCTGCATAGTTCTCCATTCTGAGCCCCAAACTATTGACAAAAAGTAAACTTGGCCATTCCGTCGTTTGTTGTTGATCAGTCACCTATTTTTTCCTGGGTTGAAAACAGAAACTTTTCTCAGTTGGTGGAACTATGTAACCAAGTGACAGAAAGCTGATACAAATTGTGTTCTTTATCCTCGCAGATCGAAAAACTATGATGACCAAAGCGTGGAAAAAGAGTCGAATCAGTTCTCCCATTTTCTGCCTCGATTAGATTGCGGAATAAACTACCACCATTATAGACCTGATATCCCACGCGGACGTGCGTAATTATGATAATTGAAGCAAGATGTAGAACCGTGTGTTTCACAAGGTTTTCTTCACCTCGGCTATATCAAAGAACCTCATATACCCACCCGAACTGGAATCATCAATTACGGAATATTAACATATACGGAAATGAGATGGATCGTTGATTACTCAAAGAAGAACGATTAGGATGAAGAAGACACGGAAAAAGTAACGTAGTAGTAATTACGACACTTCATGTTCCCAGTAATTTTTGTGAGAACATAATATATGCGACTGTCAGTCTCGCCATTTTTGTGCCCCTTACATATAGTAAACATACGACAACAGCTACAACGTGCACCATAGCGTCATGGTTATCAAGTTCTACATTTGCGTATTCTTGATTTTATGAATGACGATGATACCGATATTTTGATGCTACCAATGACCATGTATATCGGGTCAGTGATTTTTACCAAGTCCTTATCCGTAGTGAATTTTGAGAGTGAATTTTCAATCCTAACACCCGCAATCCTAAAATTCGGAAATTATTTTTGAGTATGTATATTAGAGAATCCGCGAGTGAGGGAAAGATCTCGTAAATCATTTGAAAAATTACGTAAAAATCCAAAACAACTGAGCAAACATTTGCTAACAAGGCACAACCGCCAACGTGCCAATGAACGATTGAGACGAGTACTAGCGCGGTGGTTATCAAATAAAAATGACGCTTATTTTGAGTAACTCGAAATATTTCAAAGAATAGTATAAATACCTTGTTAGCGGTAGAACCAAGGAGTTTTCGCCGCTATATGAGAACCACTTAACGAGTCTTTCACGCGATTTATAGAAACAGGCAAAAAAAAATTTCACGTTTAGTATGTCGTAACTCACGAGTGTTAAACTAAAATTTAGAATTATAAAAGTGATAACAATAATGAGCTAAAAATAGATCCTAGAATTGGCAAATATATTACCGCAACGCTAGATCTCTTCGCTACATCGAGCCGTCGCCCGGTGAAACCGCGACCAAACTAGATGTTCGAATGAAGCGGATCATGTAGCAGCAGGCCTCACCAAGTTCATATCTGTTTACACTGGTTCAAAATGAACAAACCAAACACATTTTTATGACACGACATCCTTATTTGTTGACTTTGAGATGAAACAGATTTTACTTTATGCATGATCACCTATCGAAATTAGAGAAATGTAAACATCGATGTGTTTTTTTAGTACCGCGCAATTGATGAATGTTTTTTTTTCTAGTTTCAGATAACTAGTGTAGCTATTCTCGCACATGAGAAGTTAAGTAGAGCACTAGATACAGAGAGTCCCCTCGATTGTCACGGCCCATGACCGGCCCGGGCCAGGACCCGCCACGACAGTCGACAACGAGAATAGGTAGGTAATTGAAAGCACTTCGCCGAGCCCGCGCGGTGCTACTCTACACTTTGCCTGCCTGCCTGCTTGCCGCGCGCATTTGCATTTAGTGGCGAGAGGGAGACCCACCGGCCTTTTAACTCAAAACGACTTGTGTATGAATATGACAAACGCGCCGTTTACTTCGACGATATAATATTTATTGCTGTGTACAACTTAATGGCTTTTTCCTGTACCGATAATTCCATACAATTATTTGTTTGTTTATTTATTCATTTATTTATTCATTTATTTCAACGCGATTGGTCGTGATTATAAAATAATTGAAGTTTACTTTAGATTTGTTATTATTATATTCATTGCAAAATGAAAGTATAGGGAGATTTGAAGATTTTTGGGCGGATGATATCGTGTGGTAACGTGTATGAAAATAAAGGTTAGTTCAATTGTACCTAGGTACAGATGTTGAAAAAGAATAAAAACCAATTTTACGGGTTCTCAATAGAGCGAGTATTTGAAATTTTTATACACCTGGCTAAATATAATATGAACAAACGTGCTGTTGTGTGTGTGAGATAAATTTAGAATCAATTTTTTTTTTTTTGTTTTATATAATTACCTGATCCTCTCGACTCGTTTTTTGAAATCGGTTGTACTAGAATAGAAAAAACAAAAGAAAAAAAATATAAATATATATGTACGTAATTTATCCGAAAATTAACTTACTATTCAATTCGTAAGATGAAGAAAAAAAAGTGTAAAAAAAATCAAATCTCTCAAGAAATTTGAATAGTAAAAGAATGTTGTTTTTTCTCTCAGTCGGTGAACATGAATTTTCCTTTTTAACAATGCTGAGTTAATTGCACACAGCAGCAACAGAAGGTTGCTGTCGGTATGGAAAAATAATTGACCGATGTGTCGATTGGCTGAAGGCACAACCGACGACGGATAAAACAAAATTAAGCATAAACTGACGAAGCGATTTGACCAAAAAATAAATGTCGATGTATATTGTATAGTATACAAATTTTGCAAAACATGTTTGGCGTAGAGTCTTTTGCTCTGGTATAAGAGGAGTATATGTGGGGATAATTGGTGATCAGGTGATGAAATAGAAACACAATGTAAACTTGACTTAATGAATATATATTCACATTTTTTGTTGCAGCGATTATCGCCTTGCGAAACATCTGTACAGAAATGTTCATCATCCTAATTATCTTCGTTTTTTCTCGTTACTTCTTTTTTTTTCTTTGAACGTTTATAAATTTGTACAAATACTTTGTTCAGAAAGGATCATCATATAATAATTATTTAATAAAGAAATATAGAATAGTTTAAACTAAAAGCTATTCGATTTTGTATTGTTTATTTTTATTTTATTGTTTTCTTGGGTATGATTATTATTATTTTTTTCATTCTAATCATAAATATAGGTATTAACGAATTTGCCATCACTTTTATTTACTCTCTTTATACACAGTCAAACGCAATTCAATTAACGGATTATAATTTTTTGGTTTTAACTTCTTGTTTTTTTTTTCATTATTTAAGTTTTCGTATCGTTTTCTTTTTTTCTTTTCTTTATTAATCTATAATAATAGTCGAATTTTATTTCGCAGGGCAGTCGCCCGGGATAATGCGGGACGACGCTCGATGCCGCACGGTCGATCAAATATAGTTATATATATACTATAGGCACAAATTAAGTGGGAAAGAAATACATGAGAGAAAGATAGAGAGAGAGAGAGAAAAAAAAATAAAAATAAAAAATGAAAAATGAAATCGTTATCTTACATTCCCTACCAGAGTACATACGGATAAATATTAAAATCTATATTTGATAATAATTAAAGAATTAATAATATAATAATAGTAGTAATAAGAATATTAATAATGATAATATAATAATAATAATAATAATAATAATAATAATAATAATAATAGTAATAATAATAA